>VZRE01006833.1:305584-369660 GCA_013396775.1 Cephalopterus ornatus
TGGGGCGCTGCAGCCCATCCCGTCCGGGGCTGGTGCCCTTAAGTACCAGTTATTATTAGTGAAGGTGGCTGGGCGGATCTGCGTGTGCTGAGCGGCTGCGGAGCGGGGTACGCGGCTGGGCAAGCCGCCCCCCGCCCCCTTCCCCGGGGGGCGCTCGGCTCCGCGCGGGAGCAGCGGGACCCGCTCCGCGCCGCCGGGATTTGCGGCGGAGGATGGAGCGCAGGGACGGGAGCAGGGAAGCGCTCAGCGCTTGTGGGCACTCATGCCAAAGGGAAGGAGAGCAAATGAAAGGAAAACTTCGCTGCTCCTCTGCCGCCGCCTTTCCTCTCATTCCCTCTCTCCTTTTTTTTTTTTCCCCTTTTTCCCCTCCTTTTTTTTTCTTAATATTTTTAGCTGGGGAAAAAAATAATAGAGCCTTTTCTGTGTCTAGACCCTTTTTCATACGGTGCCTTTAGATTTTTCTTTTCAAGCCTTGGAAGTTTCCCAGAGGAGCTGCCAGAAGTCTGGGGCTGTTGCAGTTAATAATTAAAAGATATATATAATAAATGATAGGTAATGAAATCACCCAACAATAGCTGTATGTCAGAGAAGGGAGCTTCTAGTTTCACATGTGGCTTTGCAGAGAGATTTCTGTCAGTCACAGGGAATGATTGGAGTTCCAATAGCATAATTTTAAAATGTTAATTGGTAATATGAAAGAATACTGATTTTTAAAGTGAACCTTGTGGCTCTGGTTTGAAACACACACATTTGCTCTAAGATCAGACTTTTGCCTCCTTTCACTGAGGTTTACTTCTTAGTTTATTACTATAGCCTGTATCGCCAAGCTCTCCTGCTTCTGTGGTGAAAGACAACCGCTTTAATTGCCGCGGAGGGTGACTGAGTTGTGAAGAATGATTGTGAACTCCTTAGGATCTACCACCTACTTGGAAGAGTAAGCAAAGAACATTGAAAGCAGAGACAGAGTGTCTTATCAGTATGGACACGTGTAACTGTGTGCATGACTGTGTGTATGCGTGTGTTTGGCAGAGTGTGGAGTTCCTGTAAATAAATTACATTCTGAGAGATTTCTTTGAAGATCAATGACAAACAGACTTCACCTGCATTTTAGAATATTTATTTCTTTATGTTTCAGTAAATCATCTACTTCCATTTACTTTCCCTCCATGTATTCCAGTTCTTCCTCTGAATCTGCAAGCTTGTGCTTCACATTATTTACCCATGGCTTTTTGTGACCTCTGCTTTTGCTCTTGCTTGATTTTCTTTTTTTCTTGCTTTCTTTTCCTCCTTTGTCCCCCTAAATTCTCCCCAAAATTTGGTTCCTTTTCCCCTCCATCCTTCAGCATTTAACTTTCTGACTCTGTAAATTCAAGTAATAAGTAACGAAAACTGGATAATAATTCCATGGTTGGCTGGTTCTTCACCACGAGGAGCAAGTGTGCTTGGGAACAGGTAAAACATTTAGTTAATTTCATGGCACATACTCATGTGAATTCGTGCCAATTATGCATTAAATATTAGGATTTTAGACGTGTCTATCATAGTGGAACAGCAAGTTGCTGCCTACAACTTGAGCTGAGAAATATGCTTTGGTCTTCATCAAATACAATGGTAGCATGTTAATTTAAATTTAATTTGAGAGTCCACAAGGAACATACAGTGGTCCTAACTGATCTGACCAAGAGCCTCACCCAGCGGTTCCTACACTGAATCTGTAATTTCTGTTGAAGTTGGAACATATATTTTAGTGAAATATCCAATCTTGATTTAAAGAATTCAAGAGACAGGAAATCCATCACTTCTCTGGGTAAGTTGTTCTAGTTGATACTTACTCTCATTTGTTAAAATCTGCATTTGTCTAGCTTTGTTTTGTAATGTTGACTGTCAGAGATGAACCCAGTATTCCTGTAATGGTATCACTCAGTTCTATTCACTCTGTTCTCCGCTTGCCACTCCCTTGCTCCGACAGCTCAGGATCATTTTTGCAGCTGTAGAAAGCAGAGGAAAGAAAGGGGATGAGGCCATGCTATAGCAATTTTGTTTAAAAGGCACAAAGAAAAAAATTGTATTGTCAAAGGAGAAGAATGATATTTCAGTAAATTTTGAGAAGTGAATGGCAGATGATCAAATAATCGATCACAACATTTATCTTACAGAAAAGCTGAAATGGGAAAGGTAACAGGGATGTAATCACGATTAAGGCTGGAGGGGAAGAAAGGTGACGTAAGATTTTAGACTCACTGCCGCTCTGGTGGGTTAACATTGTCTGGCTGCCAAGTGCCCACCAAGCTGCTCTCATTCCCAAAAACACAGAGAGAAAAATAAGGTCAAAAAGCTCATGGGTCATGATAAAGCCAGGGAGATCACTCACCAATTGCTATCACGGGCAAAAGAGACTCAAATTAGGAAAAAGTAATTTACTGACAATTAGGAATTGAGTAGGAGGGTGAGAAACAAGGACAAAACTATAAACCCATACAGACACACGCACATACACACCTCTTACGAGGTTCAACATCACTCCTTCTTTCATGACTTTTCTCCCTCCTCCTCCTCCTGAGCAATACAGAGACATGAGGAATAGGGGTTCTGGTCAATCCATAACACTTTGCTCCTCCTTTCTCCTCATGCTTTTCCCCTCTCCAGTATGGGTCATTCCCATTCGGGACAGTTCTTAAGGAAAAGACTGCTCCAGTGTAGGGTCTCCATGGGCTGCAGCTTCCTTCAGGCATCTCTACCTTCTGCAGCATGAGGTCATCCAGCAGTGTTGATATCTTCTCCGTCCTGGTCTTCACCACAGGGTGAAGGGGAATCTCTGGTCTGGCACCCAGAGCACCTCCTTCCCCACCTTCTTCACTATCTTTGGCGTCCGCCGGGACTCCTGTTTTTCTCACTTCATTCTCATGCAGCTACTGTGCAGTGGTTTTTACTCCTTTTTTAAGTATGTTGTCCCGAAGGTGCCATGAGCATCACTGATGGGCTCAGCTTTGGGCAGCAATAGGTCTTGTTTGGAGCTGGAAGAAAGTGGCTCTGTTTGACATGGTGGTAACTTCTGGTGTCCACCCCTGCAGCACATCCTCCCACCTAATCTTGCCACATCAACCAATACAGCTGTACTCTGCCAAGCAAGAGGACACCAGAAGGGAGAGCCTGTGTGTTTTCCTGGTGGCAGCTGGAAGGGGGCTTCATGAAGCCGCTTCTGAGCTGAGGTGCCAGGCTTCCCCTAGTTCCCCTCAGGCAGACTCTGAAGGTCATGGTTGGTAATTAAGGGAAAGAGGGACAGAACTCTGAGTTCCACAATGAAATATCAGATAAATTAAGAAAGTATTGAAATATGTTTTGTTGAATGTATCAATTGTATGGAAGTGATAGCCTAGAGAGGATCTGCCTAGGGAGCGCTGGCTATCAGTGGTGGATGTTTTCTTTGCTTTAGGGCACATAACAGCTCGTGTTGGCCTTGGCTGGAGGCCACCACTAAAGAGAAGACTCACTCTTCAGAGAATCAGCTGAGAGGCTGACTATCTACTGCAGCCCGTGGATGACTCGTGCTGCAGAAGTTGCATGAATATGATTTTTTTTTTCCCCTCTGTCAAGGTTTGGAAACCACTGGCTGTTTTCTTGATCAGATAGTCTTGTGCCTGAACAAAATGCATGTATGAGAAGACCCTGCAGGAACTGGAAGAACATGAGAAGATTTACACTAAAGCAGAGATGAAGACTGTATGTTAGCTAGACAAATAAAATGGCAGAGGAGATACCAGAGGCACTCACCTTATGGGAATCCCAGAATAAAAGCAGGATATGAAGGGGACAGGCACTTTGCAGTATGGACAGAGTTTGTGATGCATATGTAGTAGGTAAATATCCACATGCTGAAGTAGCAACTTTGATTCATATTTATAATTTCTTGCATCCAAAATGCAAACCCCATGGCTACACCATCTATTAAAAAGGCACATCATGTGTCTGGAGATGTAACTTTGTGAGGGAGAAGGGGTCTTGAGTGAGAAGGAGAAAGTAAAGCTATGCTATTTGTAAAGGATAATAATAAAAGGATAGGTTGTGACAATTAGGGGTGCAGAGGAAAGGAGAAAGGCAATTTCAGTAGCAAGAGACACGTAAGTAAAGATCCACCATCACCCCTCCCCACCAGGTTCCAGGTGCACAGAGGCAGTGACAGGATGAAAACAAACAACACCCTGCCCCGGCCTATTTGCCAGTGCTCCTAATGAGCTCCTTCAGAGTAGGCAAATGTCTGTGCCACAATGGCTCCCCATGGCACAACCATCTGGGCACAGAGATCCATCCCAAAAAAGGATTCAGTCATTTAGATTGGTGTTGCTTCAAGTACAATTCTTATTGCAGTTTCACTGTATGGTCACTGGAAATGCTTCAGCAATAAATAAATGATGACAAAAACAATTGACTCAACACCCTGTCCTTTCTTAGTCCTTTCTTGCCTTATGAAATAGTGTAGCTCACGTACCTGTCAAATAGATCCCTTAGACTATAAACTCTAGGACAAAGCTGTGTCTTTTGTGAAGTGCTTAGCACTTCCAGGGTTAAAAATTAAATAAAACACAAATCATCTATGTAGAATTTTTAACACTCCACCCTCTGGGATGGTCTCACATCACCTTTTGAAGTGATACCAGCAATACTGAATAGATTAGCAGTACACCAGAACAAGATACAGTTTCCTTTCAGTAGCAGAACTCATTTTCAGGAAATCGCTTTACAGCAATGTCTCGCATCTTGCAAGATTTTTTTTCTCACATTTTCATTCTTATTGTTTTTCATTCGTCTAAATTCTGGTGTAGAGAGAAGAGTTAATTAGTTTTAATAGTGCTTCTCGTTAAGAGTGTTATTTTAATACTGAAACAACTGTATTACAATGCATCTGGCTTTGAATATGTTCATCCACTGGTCCTGCTCCTTTCTACTGTACTGCAAGCTAACATCATTCTTTGCAAACTTAACAACCTTAAGAAATTAAAGGGATACTGTAAGAGACCATGACCATGAAAGAAGTTGTTGTGATCATCCTGCAGAAAGTGAAGAATCCTGATTATGATTTAAATTGTGCTGATATCACTCAGGATTATTTCAGTCTGAGAAAAATGTGGTAACACTGATTTAATTAAGAACTGCAATATTAAACTAGACTCAATGTCCATTTGTAACAGTGTTCTATGTGTAACATTAAATGATAGAAGTTTATTAGGGAAGAGTATGAGAAGCTGAGCAGTCCTTCATTTAAACTTTAAGAGAGGTTCTTTCTTGCTGAGTCCTCACACCTCTGACAGTCAGGACTTTAAGGTTTCTAAACTGAAGATTTTATAGAGATTCTTGTGTTGAAGAGTTGCCTACAGTTGTTATTTCCTTATATTTACGTCCAGTGTCTGCAGCATCCTATGCAAAGAAAGTATTTTTTTTTAGTTTGTTTTAAATGTTATTTTATATCGACTGTTTCTTGACACTTTTCTAAGGAAAAAAAAAAAGACCTACAAATACTTTACCTTGCCATATTCGCGATAGTTTTATATACCTTTATAATATCACCCTTCAGTCACCTCTTTCTGTTTCCTATATCCTATAATTTGTGCTATATATCAGTCCTCCTTGCCACTATTCTCTCTGCTGCTTCTTATGGCTTTGTGCAAAATAGGACACATGGAATAGGACACATTTTTTCAGGTGTAAAACTGGTTT
Organism: Cephalopterus ornatus; assembly: GCA_013396775.1. NCBI lineage: Eukaryota > Metazoa > Chordata > Aves > Passeriformes > Cotingidae > Cephalopterus > Cephalopterus ornatus. Next base: position 311,297 of record VZRE01006833.1, read on the forward strand.
CTGTTTCACGCATTTCTTTTTCTAATCATTCCTAAAATGTCATTTCCCCCTGAGCATGCAGACAATGTTTTCAGGAAACTATTCATAAAGACTTCCATATCTCTTTACTGAGTGCTAATAGCTAATTTAGAGCCTATCATTCTGTGTGTGTAGTTAAGTTATTTTTCCCATGTGCACTGCTTTGTATTTTTTTGATACAGAATTTCATCTGCCATTTCATTGCTCAATCAATTAGTATTGTGAGATACTTCTGCAATACTTCTCAGGCAGCTTCAGTCCCTGAGAATTTGATACAAGAACAAAATTTGAATCTATGCCCATTAAATTTGATCTCATATTTGTTCCATTTTTAATGGTTTAATAGGTTTCTTCTGCCCATATTTATAACCTGGGCTGCATTGTGGGATGTACCTGAGAAAGCACAAAAGTTTGAAGCAATGTTTCTTTCCTAAGTACAGCTCATTGCCATAGTAATTGGAGGCAATTCTGAAGGATAGGGCAATTTCCTCATCAATTAGAGGTGTGCATGTGGGGAAAATGCATGAACTTAAATTCATTCCACCTAAGCCCATCTGGTCTTGTTTATACAGGGAAAAAAGATCAACTTTTGCTAATGCCAGCTTCTACCCATCACTTACAATAATTCCTGAATTCAAAATGAGTTATTGCTAGACTTTTAGGTACCGTACAAGTTAGACCAACTGTCAGTAAGCTTACATGAAATAATGTTTAAAATAAGTGTATTTCATTCTCATTTTTTATACTTCTTCATAAAGTAGCCAAGGAAGGTTTTCCCTGGGCATATTTGAGGAATCTGGCTAGTAATGACCCTTACTGAAAAGTCTGGTCCTTCTCTGAAAGGGAGGGTTCATTCACCCACATGTTCCTCTACAATGGACTGGAGGCATGCATATGGCCCTTCTGAATCATGCAGTGCTTAAAAATTGCCTTTTTTTATCTGGGAGTAGGACGCTGGTTCTAAATCTTCTGTGTAAACAACAGCCATAGTAACAATGACACCCCGCCTGCAGTTGAACACTTTGTAGTGAAACTGAATTCAGTATGGAATGAGATGGGAAGAAACAAGAAGAAAATCACGAGACAGAAACTCAACTTAGAGAATTACAGATATTTGGAATGTGAATTCTTATGAATAAAAATTCATTTTCCCTAAATAAAAAAAGCCTCAAACCCAACAAAAACAAACAAACCAAAACAAATAGCAACAACAACAAAAACAAACCAAAACCAAAAACCATCATATGAAAACATCACAGTATTTCCATGACAAACAATATTTCCCCCCTAAATTGTTTTGTATTTTGGGTTTTCACCAACAGTTGACAGAAAATATTTTTCATTTTCTTACCAGTTCTCATTAAAATGTTTTTCCATAACCTCTGTGACATAATCTACACAACAGAGTGAGGAAGATGTCAGGACAGTATAAAGAATGGCCTCTGTTCATTACCCAGAGCATTTTGTTGTATTGACCTAATTGTCATTTCCTGTAAAAAACACCCCAAAGTTCACCTTTGTTTGAAGGCGATAGGTTTTAGCTCATTTCTCTTGTTCACCTCCCAAGTGCTGTCATCCATGTGAAAGGGTGAGCCGGTTTCTGTGTGGCTTGTGCCACCACTGTCAAAGTGGCATTAGCTCCAGCTGCAGAAGCCTCAGTATTGATGATGTTGAATGAGCAAAAAGGATGATTCCAGATCTATGGGGAGAAAGAGAATGGACAAATTGCTGGAAAAAAGTCTCTGTCCTGTCTTTTTAGCTCATGAAGTGAAGCAAATATGGTAAAAAATAGTTCAAGCATGATAACCAGGAAACCTTCAAAACTGTTTCTGCAAAATCATACTTAAAGAATGTAGCTACAGTTTGGTACTAAATTGCTAGTAAAAATTAGTTTTAGTGAGGTCCATTGCCAATAAAAATTATACTTTTCACCTATCACCTATGATCTTGTCTTAGCTTTCCCAGTTCCAACAGAGCTGTATCTGCATGAGAAATAAATATGCTACCATCATACCATATATACTTTTATACCAAAGCACTAGTTACTTACATGAAGCTATTTCTCAGCTTCTGGAAAAAAAAAATCATGTAATGTAATGCTTTTCTTAAAACACACACACACTCTATTTTCTGCTTAATTTTCACATTAATTAGAGCTCATACAATATTGCCTGGATTAGAAGATGCATTTTCAGCTCACAGGTTTGGCCTTTCTGTATTCAAACGTGTTTTATTCTCTCTATGGTAGGGTTAAAGTTTACCTCAAATAAATCTGTCTGTTTGGCTCAGCTCTAGATGGCTTCCAGCCCCCGCCCCCCACACCACAGAAGCTGCAGACTACATAATTGCTGTCATTCAGCTATAGCCATGTGTTGTGTTTGCAGCACTAGAATCTGTTTTCCTGAAAATCAGAATAGTCTTTGAAGCCGTAAATGCTGTAAGCATACCTGGTATTTATTCAAAAGTATAAGTCTCTACAAGTATTCTGATAGTCAAGACATGTCCATTTTTATCTGGTTATTTCTTCTTAAAATATATATATAATAAAAATGCATTATTCTAGCCAAAATCAAGGTGGGAATGTCTGTTGCAGTACTAGGTAAAGTTATATGAAGCATATCAGTGCTGTAGTGATCTCACTTAGCACTAAAATCCCTCAAAAAAAAGTAGTTTTTTAAACTGTTGGTTTATTTAATATTTGAATCACAGCGATTCATACTCTGTAAAGCTAGGGATTATTAGTAGACAGTTTATTCATGGAACATCTTTTAAAACAGGTCAGATTTTGTCCTAATAATGGATGTATACATACTTACAAAAATTACCCAACCTACATTTTATGTTAACTTTCTCAGTCTTTTGCTGTGCTAAGTAGCACTGTAATCTGTAAGTAAGCACAAGGGAAGCAGGGGTGCCTTTAGGGGAAGAAAATGCTACTTTGTGAAAGGGTGAAATTATCTAACCTTATGTCACTTAGAGCACTCTTTTAAAAAATCTATAAGTGGTCCTTACTAAAGCACATCATGTGGTCATTGAATTAGAAGTGCAGGGACGGAATAGATTCCAAAGGTTGTATAGTCCAGTCTGCTGGCTCTGGGGAAGGATCAAACATGCTACAGCTTCCTACAGAGGTTTTTATCTGGTACTCTTTTTTAGAATTTCTGCCAAAAGGCTCTCTGAGGGTGTCCTGTTCAAGATTTTTCCTCTCAGTTTTTTTATTAATATATGACCTATATAGTCTTTACTGCAGGTTATCCTAGGTTCTTTTTGTATTTCTTTCACATGAACACTTGATAACAATTGATCACTGTCTTTCCTATTAACAGTCTTCCATATCCTGCAAGTTCTATCAAGTCTTTGCCTGCCTAGACTAAAAGAAACCCTTTTTCTACAGTCTTCCCTCATGCTAATACATTCTGAGCTCTCCTCTCTTTTTTGCTGTTTTCTGCTGTATTCTTTCCAGAGTGACTATATGTGTTTTGGAGTATGGCAGTGAAAGCACTGCTTCAGCTGCATTCTCCTGGAAACAAGCAGAAGAAAATGATCCTCACCCGTATCTTACCTGCAAAATTCTTGACAACAGATTTTCGTTTTCCTTCTTTTGCAGTAATACTGCACTGTTGACTCACAGGTCATTTTTAATACACTTTAACCTCCAGGTTCCTTTTCCTCATTTGGCATTTTAAGTGTTCATTTCTCCTTACTAGTTATTGTGCTCTGAACTGTATTTATTTATTTATTTATTTTAAATTCTAGATTATGTCTTTATTTTACAACAGTCCTGAATTCTTAGGTTGTTATCCAGACTTCTGTAACCCTAACATATCCTGGCTTCATCTATAATTTTTTTTATCTTTTAATCCATACTTTTAAATGAAAGCATTGAACAGAGATGGGCCTGGAATCTCTAGGGGAACCAGCTTGAAAGAAAATCCCCATTTGGTACTGATAGCTATTCTTTGAGAAGAGTTTTCCAAGAAGTCACATGTAGTCTGTATTTTTTTTTTCTGTTGTTCATCTAGATGACATTTCCCTTATTTTCCTAACAGAATTTAATATGGAAGAAAAATATTAAATTTCTTACTGTACTTAAGATACAGCAAATTTATTCTTCTTCCCTTTGTCATGGTTTAACCCCAGCTGGCATCTCAGCACCATACAGCTGCTTGCTCACTCCCCCACCACTGGGATCAGGGAGAGAACTGGAATGGTAAAAATGAGAAAACTCATGGGTTGAGATAAAGACAGTTTAATAAGGAAAGCAAAAGCCACACAAGCAAGCAAAGCAAAGAATTCATTCACCACTTCCCATGGGCAGGCAGGTGTGTTCAGCCACCTCTGGTAAAGCAGGGATCCATCACACATAATAATGACTTGGGAAGACAAATGCCATCGCTCCAAAAGTCATCCCCTCCCTTCTTCTGCCCCCAGCTTTATATGCTGAGCATGGCACCATATGATCTGGGATATCCCTTGGGTCAGTTGAGTCAGTTGTCCTGGCTGTGAACCCTCCCAGCCCCTTGTGCACTTCCAGCCCGCTTGCTGGTGGAGTGGGGTGAGAGGCAGAAGAGGCCTTGGCTCTGTGTAAGACCTGCTCAGCAGCAACTAAAACATTCCTGTGTTATCAACATTGTTTCCAGCACAAATTCAAAACACGGCCCCATACCAGCTCCTATGAAAAAAATTAAGTGTGCCACAGCCAAAAACAGAACACCCAGTATTGTACTTTTCCTGTCCCAAGAGGTTAGCTTGGCTTGACATAGTTCTTGAAAAATCCACATGGTTTGATTTTATTATTCTTCAGTGTTTGTAAGTTTTCTGTGTACACATGTATTCCATTTTAATGCAGTCTGTAGTTAGGCAAAGTGTCCTGTTTTCTTTGGAGTCCCCATTATACCTCTTTTAAAGATACATAGTTTCTTCTTTTCTGAGGCTACCTGTCTCTAATATTACTTCTCACCTGTATTCACTGATATTTCAAATACAGTGTCAGTTATTTCTTTATGCACTTGGAGGTAAGTTTAACCAAGTAGCAGACACTTTAATACAAAACACTCATTTAGAAATATTAGCTATTGTGTCCTAACTACTGAAATTCAGATGTTGTCCTTCAAATAGTTTACAAGGTTCAAAAGCAGCTTGAAAGAATCATCGTCACAAAACTGTGCTTCAAACTATGCTAGTGGTGTTTGAAATATCAAAGCCTGTTTTACACAAGTAGCCATGACCATTTTTAAAAAAAAAAAACCTGTTTTTTTGCAGTTCTTTGGAAGTATTTCACTTCTTGTTCCTTGAAATGTTTTCTTATTGTGTTATCTTGTAAGGTAAGGAGCTAAAGCAATAGTTCAATAAAGCAGTATTTCGAAGAATCTTGAGTGGTGGGAAGAAGACAGTGTAATGCCTGAGGTGAACAGATTATTTCTTTAGAGGTATTTTGAACACATTCGTGTTGTACATGCACCTGATGCACTTAGCACATGTAAACTTTGCAGAGGGATTTTACATTCAGATCAGGTAAACTTACAGCCAAATACACTCATGAATACAGAAGTAATTACTGAGCTCTAAGGACACGTTGCAATGACATTATCATTTGTCAGCAGGATACCAGTGACTGCTGTCATGGAAAATTTACATTAGCATCATTGTTAAATAGTCTGTTTACTAGTTTCTTAATGACCTGCAGCAAACAATGATTTGAACTACTTTATGAAGTTCTGTGTTGAAGGCTGCAGTTATGTTGAATGTATTTTCATAGGTTTATGATATTAAGATGGAATCAACAGCAGCTGTCAAGTCATATGCAACCAAGTCATCTGTGAATAGGTCTAGGCAGTTGTTTCTGTGATGCCAGTGTGGGTTAGAGATATAAAGTTAGTTTTAAAATATGTACTTGAAATGCAAGAAGCCAGATACCTGTGCTAGCATGAAGCACAGGGAGGACTCTGGAAATCCATCCCACAGGTTAGGAAAAGCAGGACTTACTAAGCCAAAGCGGCCAAGAGTTGTTTACTCTAGCCCCCTGCCTAGATCAGAAGTTTCTAGGACAGCAGTGTAGACAAATTGGAACATATATGGTTGTTTCTGGAAGGATTTAATTAAAACCTATTAATTGAAAAAATACAGAATTTCTGATGATACATGACAAACTTTACATGTATTAAGTATTCATGAGAATTATTTGTCTGAGCTGTCTAAAAAGTTTCATGCAGCAAAAATAAGACTGTTATTGAGTACACCTGATAAAAAGGAAATGTTCTTGTAAAGGCCAGTGTGCAGTGTATTATTTTAATTTTCTTTATCAAGTATAGTAAAAAATATTGGTCTATTTACCTTGAGAGTAAACAAACTCGATAAAGAGACTTCTTAGAATAATGGGCAACGGCCATTTTGGTCAGTCCCCACCTCTCCATGGTGGCAACTTTATTCAGGAAAGATCCACTTGCTTGTGGTGTGGGGTCCTGCACATACATGAGTATCCCCTTCAAAGTGGTCACCAAAGGGGAATCTCAGCTCTAACTCCTGGGACACTGCCTCCTGCTCCTTTTCCACTGACCTTGGTGTCTGCAAGGCTGTTTCCTTCCTTTTCCTCACTCCTTTCTAATGTAGCTGCTTTGCACTGTTTTTTGCCTCTTTCTTAAATATGTTATCAAGTGAGATGCCACCAGCATCACTGATGGGCTCAGCTTTGGGCAGCAATGGGTCTGTTTTGGAGCTGGATGAAAGTGGCTCTGTTGAAGATAGTGGCAGATTCTGGTGTTTTCTCACACAGGCCACCCCTTCAGACCACCCTCCCCTCCAGCCTTGCCACATCGACCCCATACAGCTGTACCTTGCCAAGCAAGAGGAGACCAGAAGGCTCAGTCCATGACAGAAACCACAGCAGCAGGGACCATCCTGGAAACAGCTGTCTGTAATTCCTCTGTGAATGTTTGTATGTGCCTGTGTGTTTGTCTTGATAATTTTCAGCTGATCACTTAATGATATGCAGAGAATGTTCAAAAGGAAGCTCATCAGAAAACTTGTGAAGTGATGTGCACTTTGGCATGAGTTTGAGTATCAACAGAACACATTTAGTAGTTTTATGAAGCAATATATTAATGATGTTATTAATGTGAGAATCTGTTATTTTATCCTACTTGAAAGGCTGTGGTGGAATTTTGCAAACTGTTATTCACTCCTTCTTTCATTTTCAAACTAAGGATTTGTGTGTGTCTGTGTGTAGGTTGTGTTAACTCTCCAGTCAATAAAATGTCTGAATCCCTCTCATGTCTTCATCATTATATTCAGTAGGCTTTCTACCCTTTTTTAAATTCTTTTGTATATTTTATGAGATTATACAGAACAAGTGAAGGAAACTGAAGGAAACGGATTCTCAAGGAAAATGTTTTTGCATTTATTATGAATAATTACTGCTATTCCATGTGCACAAGAAGAAATATGCACAAGAAGAAATTTCCATCTTTCATAGACTGCCTCGCAGTACTGAGAGCTAGTAGGAGCATCAAGCAGTGCAGATTTCCACAGTCAACATTTTTGGACATTTTTAGGTTTTAGGCTATAGTATAGTCCCAGAAGAAAAAATGACAGCCCTAGAAATACTGTGCTTGTTTAATCATATAAATAAATGTTACATATATTCAAGGGAACTTAATGTGGGAAAATATTTCAAATTTAGTGTTTGCTAATGTTATTGGCCAATGCATCATTGTAGCATATTCATCAGATCTCCCCGTATCCGTAAAGGCTCTTGTAAGCCTTTTCTAAGGTAAACTGTTCTATGTTTCTACGATTGTAGATAAAGATGAGTTGAAATTTGCCACTAAATATTTACTCACTTGAATAATGACTACACTCTGAGTCAGAATTATGTGGAAAATGTTCAAAGTAATTCTGTAATGACAGTTTATAATTAATTATGTCTTAAAAGGAATATATTTAAAATCACAAATGCAGCTCCAATTCCTCTATTTTCACAGTTCTAACTTCTTGATTTTACTATTTTAACTGTGTACATTGTGGAGCTTTTCTTCCTCTATAGCATAACACTAAGGAGGAACTTAAAAAGCTGCTCCAATCTGGTACCTACTGACTGCCAAACTGAGAAAAAGTTATTTCTCAGCTTCATTATTGCATTCTTCAAAACTATATTGGAAAATGTACTTGTTCTTTTGTTAAATTTTCCTCTTAATGGTCAATGTCTTTTGAACAGATTTATTACAGAATCACAGAATTTGATGAGTTGGAAGGGAACCACAAGGATCATCGAGTCCAACTCTTAGCCCTGCACAGGACCATCCCCAAGAGTCACACCGTGTGCCTGAGAATATCATCCAAACTTCTTGAACTCCATCAGGCTTCGTGCTGTGATCACTTCCCTGGGGAGCACCTACTGTATTTATCGTAAGTTAGAAATTTCTAAGTTTGTTTTAGCCCGAATGGAGAAAAATAAGATAAAATAAATGCTAATTTTGGTGTTTTCCCTGGACTTGGTACATCTTACTCTGGAAGAAATCTAAGTCGCATCAGGAAAGCCAGTCTCACAGTTTGAGAGCTCTTGACCCATGCAAGTGAAAATACTGACATATATTGTGTCTACAGTGAAGAAACAAATATATCAAGCTAATTCTGAACCTAAAAACATGGCTGAATTGCAAAATAAAAAAGTCTTTCAATGTGCCAAACATACCATAAAAATAATAGAAAATGGTCTGGAAGGATATCAGTTTCGATGTTTAGCTGTTTTGCATGAAAACGAAATTATTGTATTTCTCCTTTGGTAGTTCTAGAAATGTTTGGTACGGCCAGAGGGGGAAGGAATGTTTATGTATAGCCATCTTCATATAAGCAAAACTACTGAAAACTATAGCAAATTGAAAACCAGACTGGTTTTCCAATAAAGTTTCCTGGAAATTGGTTGTGACTTCTTCTCTCGAAGTGTCAGTTTTCATAGTTATTCATTGGCTCTTAAACTTACACTGAATTGGTGAACTTTTTAATAAAAAATGTTCTCAAGAGTTTAGACCTATTTTCTCAGGCAGAGAAAGAAAGAAATCTTGTAGAAACTTAGTTGCTCTTGTTACTAATGTTAAAGTGTTCTGAGAGTCCTTCAGGTACCATGCACATAAGGAAATAAAGTTTACTGCTTTGGGTGGACCAGCAAAAAAGTTCTTAATAGAGAACCAACCCCCAGCCAAATAGTGAAGTGGGAGCTGCCTGAGAAGGATGTCAGTAAAAACAGTGATAGCTGAGAGAGACTTAGACATGCTCAAATGCTTTCCAAGTGGTCAAGACTTACTGCCGTTGCTTTAGTTTCTTCTTGACACAAGATGAATCCCAATGTGTCAGCACCTCTAAACAACCTATCAACAACCTAAAAAAACTTTTAGTGGTAAGAAACAATAATATGTAAAATCTGAAAAGTTTGACTATTTGTGTATTATGTTAACAAGTGTGGGACCAAGTTCAAACATACAATTTAAATATACCTTAGACATAGTGCATGTCCCAAATATTTACACAATATGATCTTGATCCTGTAAAATTAATCACATGTATAACTTAACATGCAAATAGTCCTTCTATCTCTGAGAACTTACTCCAAGTTAATGCAATGCAGAATGATTTGTCATGTTGCAAGGATGAGATAGTAAGATGACATGTGAGGTAGAAAGCTGAAGTATGGTGAAGAATCATTGTGATGCTTCATAACTTGCAGCAGAAAATTGTTTAAATCCTACATCTGTGCATTCAAAGAGCAATCTGTGAAAATCAATGCAAAGAGTTGCTTGAATGATTGACTGAATGATATTATATACTTTGACCTTTAAGTCTCAGTGAACATTTACAGACATTCATCATGTGGTTCATGGTTCATGCTTTTTGAACACAGATGTAGAACTAGGCTTTAAAAGAAGATTGCAATTGTATTCACTGTGTATTATTTAAAAGACTCTTTTCATGAAGCCCAACACTGTCTCTCATCTCTATTTCTGCCTTCTTGACTGGGCTCTTGTTTCAGTTCAGAATCATAACTTAAGTTTGCAGAAATGGAATATCATCTTCCTGCTCGAAAACTGTTGTTTTCAGTAAGTTAATGAATTTGAAATTAAATTCTCCACTAAATGTTTACTGTCACATCACCACATCACCAGTTTTTCATATCTTCAGCAGATTCTTTGATAGTAGGGAAGATCCTCAAAAAGTGAGCAGACTTTTTAAGAAAGAGACATATTCGCAAAAAGCAGTCTTCTTTTTCTTCTTGTACTGCAAAATATCCAGGCATAATATGAATTGCTTCAGTTATAATGTCTGTTTTACCTATAAAATTGTTATTGAGGAGATACAGATACAAAATTATGCATTCAGATTTATGGTTTACACCTAAATATTTTCAGGGAAATATGGTTATATTATAATTATTTATAAATGTAGGCTTGTCACATGTGGTAGATTTAGTGTTGATGGTACTGTTCATCTGAAATGGTGTTATGCTTGATAACACAACAAAATTGAAATTGAAGCAGAGGTAGGATAATATTTGGGTCTCCAACTGAAACAAAAGCATCACTGGCATGTTCTTTCATTGCTCTTCTCTTTCTTTTTTTCCCATGCAAAGGGATTTTTCTTCAAACTTAAGGTAAAGTAATCGACTCATATAGATAGTTTCAAAGTTGAAGGATTTTAGTTAGCAACCCTGATACTTATTAGCATTACTAAAATTTCAGAAAAATTCTAGGCTAGGGCTGTCTCTTAGTCGCTAATATATATTTTGTTGTTGTGAGGCACAGAGCTACTGTAATTTGGAAAATCTCTAAGAAAGTGAGGCATGTGAAATTATGTAATGGAAAATCACCTTTATCATGTGAAAAAAGAGAAGCTGGTTTCTCCAGTGATACTAGAAAATGACTGCTGAGTGGTACTTCTTAAAAAGTTAATTGTTGCCCACATATTACTCTGTCTTTAGTCCTGAAAATTTATTTCTATTACTACAGGGTCACAAGTCCTGCCAGCAAACCTGTTCCAGTGTGGGCTCCTCTCTCCATGGGGCTGCATGGTCCTGCCAGGAGTCTGCTCCAGCACAGGCTTCTCATGGGGTCACAGCCTCCTTCAGGCTCCAGTGTGGGGCTCCTCCATGGGGTATAGGTGGGTTTTTGCTCCCCCATGAACCTCCATGGACTGCAGGGGGACAGCTGCCTCACCATGGTCTTCTCCATGGTCTGCAGGGGAATCTTCTCTGGCGCCTGGACTACCTCTTCTCCCTCATTCTTTGCTGTTAACTGTTGCTCTCTCATATTCTCACTCCTCTTTTCTCTGGCCACTAATGGCCACTTACTTCTACTCACTAATTTTTTTTTCCCTTAACTGTTATCCCAGAGGCACTACCACTATTGCTGATGAGCTCAGCCTTGGTCAGTGGTGGGTCTGTCTTGGAGCTGTCTGGCATTGACTCTTCTGGACATGGGGGAAACTTCTGCTGCTTCTCAAAGCAGTCACCTCTGTAGCCCCTCCTGGTAGCATAACCTGACCATGCAAACCCAATACAGTAGGATTTAGTAGACTTTTTTTTTTTACCAAGTCATATCAGTTACAGAAGGTTTTCTGCATAGTTCCCTTTGACTGAACACTGAAGAAGTTTTTTTCCCTTATGTGAACACTGCCCAAAAATGATGAAGCAACTATTTGAAGTTAATGTCAAATGCTACTATAAATTTATTGTTATGATACAAAGTTAGCGTATTGATTTTTTTCCATCTAGTACATATTCTTTTTATAAACAAACTTGATCACGTGCCTATTGATATATTGTAGATGTAAATTTTATTAGAAAATGGACTGGAAAGTAATAAAAGCTTTGAACAAGCAATCACTATCAGCAAATTCCATTAGTAAACAGATAAATTTTCAAACAAGCTTATTGTTTTTTAAAGAGGCTTTGATTATTCCAGGAGGCTAAAATCGACTGATGTAAGATGGTCCCCAATCATTTGAAAAAAAACGAAAAAACCCCTTTTTCAGTGACTGGTGGAGAACAGAAAGGTTTCCGTACATGTTGATTTTACATATATCCTGATTCACAAGCAAAGCAACAAGAGCAAGCTACGATAAGCTCTAAGTAATGTAAGCATATTCTGTGGCAAGTGTCAGTCTTTGTTTGAAGCTGGATATTCACCAGATTCACTCTCAACAACACTGTAGGAAAACGTCACACTGTGATGATGCCTTCGCAAGCTGGTAGACTGCCAGGACTCCTTAATCTTATTGAGGGAAATGAACTTATTGAGCTCTACTGTAGGAAAATGAGATAACTGGTTTCTGAAAGCAGACAACCAGTGAGACAAGAAGGAGACAGGATATATGCTGAGGTAAATTCCCTGTACAGAAACTGGGTGAGTGAGAATTATAATCAGAGACAGCATCACTGTCTCATCTGTGCTACCACTGCAGCTCACAGTAGTTACTGAGGTAATGTATTCTGGAGATGCAAAACAGGATAAAAGCGTTATTGCTGAATTTTCCTTAAGGCTCAGGCACCTGGTTCTGCTCTATGTTTTCTGCACAGTGCTACCAACCGCTCACATTATAGAAGCACCATTGTTTTGATGAATTGCTTTTTGTAGTCATAAGGGTGCATACAACCTCCATTTTTTGCGAGTACTAGAAAATGAGCATTTTTTTAAAATCCAACACATTTCTATTCTAAAAGCTTTTGTAAATCAATTTAGCTATGTCAGAGAGTTTCATGGAAATGTGAAAATAACTCTTTTACAGTGAGCTAAGCTTGCAAAGGGCAATATGCTATGATTTTACAGCCCAGTACTTTTCATTTTCCATTTCTGAGATGTGCATCTCGGTTCGAATGACAAACATTTTTGCACATGATTGTTAGAGACAGGAGAGTTCACTTTACTTACAGATAGGGGTGCTGAGGGCACAGACAGTCCTTGACGGCCCTGACTAGCCTCGCCTGAGACCTCTTCACACCCCCTGACTGAGGGTCGGAATCCGTTTAAGCCTAGTCCTGGATGACTAGTCCCTGTCCAAGTTCTGTTGTAGGGGTGTCTGCCTCTGCTTTTGTTCCTAGAAAAAAGTGTGGATTTTCTGACTTGACCTGGGTGCTGACTTGCTGTCTTGACATTTCCTGATGATCACTGGACTGTTGACAGGACCCTTTACTGTCTCCTCCTCTGCCCTCCTCTGCCCCTCCTCTGCACAGAAAACGTATTGCTAGCCAGAGATTTGTGGTTATCCCCACCTCTCTTTAATGGACACTTGGTAATCTGCAGAAGTCATGTTGCTGAATCACAGAGAGATTTGAAGGCAGAGGAAAGGGCCTGAGCCTTCAGAAGCAGAATTGAACTGACCAAGTAGTTATTTTCTAGTAGAATAGATCGGAGTACTTGAATGCTTAAAGTCTGTGTCGAAGATTATGAAGTCCTGCCCCTTCCTGCCCATTTTGGGCAATAGGCAGGATTCCCTTCTGCAAATTGATGGCCTTTGTTTCTGTAGTTTTCACAACATAGAAGAATGCCTTAATTCATGTGGAGTACTCTGTTGTGGGAGACTCTGATGTCTTCTGATGGCAGTGCACCATTGTATAAATAATTGATTTATTTGTAGACCAAAGACAGTGATCCAGCTGAGTTATTTCCTAGTATGACAGTTCAAATAATAATCTGGAAGATGGAATAATGATAATCAAGAGTAAGTTTGGGCCTGTTAGAAAGAAAAACCCTGAACTAATTACTAAAAAATGCTTTTCTTTGTGTTCCATGCTCCCATCCTGTTCTCCATTCCCTGTATCTTCATCTAGAGAGGAGAAAACCTGGAGAAGGGGAACTTGCTAGCTAATTTTGATTTTCATATCCTGAGGAAATGGCCCTTGTTACTTTTTGTAGTCCCCATGGAAGGCAAGCTACAGTCCAGCATATTTCCTATACAGTGCATGATTTAGTACTTATGAGTGGTAGTACCAAGCCAGCCTGTAAAAGACCTCTCCAGTTAGTTTTCACCTCTGGTACTGCAGACAGTGTCCTACATCAGATCAGCCTGGGACTGGACTAGGTATTTTGTCTGTATTTATTCTATTTTGAACTCTATAACTCTTTTGTTATACTCTAAATTCAGGAGGATCTTCTTTCTTTCTATACGACAGACAATGACAATAAGGTTATTGCTTTCCTGTTGTATTTACTAGCATTTTCATGCGTTAATCATTTTGTTTTCCTTCTGTACTTCTGCTTATGTCTGTGTTATTGGTTAGAAGTTTGTAAGTGTTGACAGTATCGTATCACTGAGGGTACAAGGCTGGAAGGGACCTTGCGAGGTCACCTGGTCCAACCTCTTAAACCAGGCAGCGTGACCTAAAGCTTAAGACGGAACTATGTTCAGATGGCTTTTTAATATCTATAGGGATGGTGTATCAACCTCTCTCAACAACCTGTTCCAGTCTGATGTCACTGCCTGGTTTGGAGACAAATTAGAACTGCACAAATATTCACATTTCTTCCTGTACAGATAGCTAAAATAAGACATGGCCAAGTAGCAGTTCTCTCAGTAGCTCAGACTTTCTGTGTTATTCCTTGTCAGATAGTCTTCCAGTCCGTTTTCAGGCTTAATAAGGCCACTCTGACCTCAGGACATGTACATTGAACTATCATTGCAGGTACTCTAAAACAAAGAATTGTACTTGCTTCTACTGCCCAAATATATTTCATATTCAGAGAGTACAGAATTTGTTATTTACATTTTCTCTTTATTACATTGATAATTTTAGCAAATATGGGGGGGTTTGTCTTTTTTTTAAAATATTTTAATTTTTTTTTTACATATTATACCTAAAAAAATTAATTTTTCTTCTAGATTGTCCACATTGCTAGAGCAACACCATGAGGGATGAATTTTTCTTTTAACATTTTTCTTTCAAGAGGGTACTGCTACAAACACTTGCTCTTACAAACTTTTGCCTTTGTGAACTAGACAGTCTTGTTACATCTGCAATAGTGAAGGTTACTGCTGAATGTGCAGTATTTCTTAATTTCCAGGCTTTTAAAGGAGGACTAGGTTGTTGCTGCTTCAATATATGTATCTGTCAAGATCTCCATAACATCATATTCATTTCTCTTTGCTTAACTAATCAGATACCTAGCAATGTCTAATATCTCTGGAATTTTTAAGTCAAAATGCAGGATACTAACAAATCTGAGGTAGAAAGACATCTGAAATCTTCAGGAGAATCATGCTTTGGAAGTGTTAGAACCCACTTGCTCACTTGCTTGGGGTTGTTTTGCTTTTTTTTTCATTGTGGCTTCCTGGAGTATTAGAAGGTACTGTGGAATTCTAAGTTATTTCACAGTGTTTGTTGAAGTTTGAAATTACTGCTGTACTCAGGATTAAATTTTTCTGTTCTTAGAAACACTTTGATGTTTCATCCGTAACCCAAAAGAGCAGGAGAACTCCCTTCAGCTGAGGGGCAAGCTACTAATCAATATGATGACATAGAAATAGCTGTGTCATTATTTAAGTTTTATTGAATGTATTAAGTTTTTAGCTGATGACATGCAATAAAATATTGTTTTGCAAAAATTCTCATTAAAGAGAAAACCGAAACATGTAATGGTACTGTTTCTCAAGTGGACATAAGACTACATGATGGCAATAATAACATTGAAAACCCATTCTACTGACTCCCTTTCAAACTTAGTGATTCTGTGATTCTGTGAATAAATACTTTCTTATTTTAATAATTCATTCTTATATTTTAAAGAAAATAAAGTATTTGAACAAGTCTTTTCCTCTCAGAGTTATGTAGCCTCCAACAGAAGCAAAAGACTGATATATTTGTCTCAAGTTATGGTTGTATAGTTACAGAGATATTTTGGGCTTATTTTGTACACTAATGGCTTAACAATGACATATTCTATAGGCATAGCCTATCTATGTATTTCTGATATGATAGAAAGTACACAGAGACCAACACCATGGCCAGTTTCAAAATGTCTTTCAAAGTAGTATCGAGAAGACTGAGAAATTCTGCTGGAAGAAGGGAAGAGTCAAACAATTAAATCCAGTGATGGACTGGATATGATGGCTGTTGATATGATGAACATAATCACACCCAACTGTATTTTCTGTATGTTCAGGGCATTACACTTATAAGAGTGCATTCGAAATTAACCTCCTTTCTGGCTTTCTTTGCTGCATGAGTGCATTGCTTGCTCCTGGTCAAATTGGTGTCCACCAGAGCTCCAGGTCCTTTTCTGCCAAGCTGCTTTTCAAACATTTGGCTTCCAGAATGTCCTAGTGGCAGAGTTATTCCACAGTAGCTGCAGAACTTTGCAGTTGCCATTGTTGAACTTCATGAAGTTCCTGTCAGCCCCTTTCTCCAGTCTGTCAAGGTCCCTCTGAATGGAAGCACAGGCTTTCTCAGGTATCGGCCACTCCTCCCAGCTTTGTGTCACCAGAAAACTTGCTGAGGGTACATGCTGCTTTTCCATTCTGATTATTAATCCAAACGTTAAACTGGATTGGACCCAGTATTGACCCCTGAGGTACATTGCCTAGTTATTGGCCTCCAACCAGACTTTGTACAACTGATAAGTAACCCCTAGGCCTGGGCGTTTAATCAGCTTTCATTCCACCTCACTGATCGTATAGGTTATGCTTCATAATTTTATTTTTTTTTTGGTATGTCATGGGAGGCAGTATCAAAATCCTTACTGAAGTTGGGGCAGACAACATCCACACTCTGCCCTCATCTGCCAAGTTTGAGTTCACTCTAAGTGCCTACTCTTTTAACTAGAGGCTAGTCATTACTGTAGTAATTAACTGAGTTGGGATATACAACTAAGACTGGAAGACCATCTGATTCATGCTGATAAATCATGCATGTCTCTCTGTTGGAAGAACTGCTTAGGAAATTTAGTACAGCATAAAGAGTCTGGCTTACACTGATATGCAGCCATATAGATTCATAGAGTTGTTAAGTTTGGAAAAGACCTTTAAGATCAAGTCCAACCATAAACTCAGCATCACTACCCAGTTCACCCTTAGACCATGTCCTCAAGTGCCATATCCACATGTTTTTTGAACACTTCCAGAGATGGTGATTTCCCTGGACAGTCTGTTTCAATGCTTTACATAACAGAAATAATTCCTGCTATCTAATAAACCTCCCCTGGTGCAACTTGAGACCATTTCTCCTTGTTCTGTTGCTTGTTACTTGGTAGAAGAAGATGCCCTCCACCTGGATTTAAGTTGGATATTAAGAAGAAAATTTTTACAGATAGAGTAATCAGACATTGGAATGGGCTGCCCAGGGAGGGGGTGGATTCACCATCTCTAGAGGTTTTTAAGATGAGATTGGATGTGGCACTTAGTACTATGGTCTAGTAACCACGGTGGTGTTGGATCAAGAGTTGGACTTGATGATCTCAGAGGTCTTTTCCAACCTGGTTGATTCTATGATTCTAAGGATATAACCTTCTTTCAAGTACTTGTAGAGAGTGAGAAGGTTCCCCCCTGAGCCTTCTTTTCTCCAGGCTAAACAACTCCAGCTCCCTCAGCCGCTTCTCGTAAGACTTGTGTTCCA
This sequence comes from Cephalopterus ornatus, assembly GCA_013396775.1. Taxonomy (NCBI): domain Eukaryota; kingdom Metazoa; phylum Chordata; class Aves; order Passeriformes; family Cotingidae; genus Cephalopterus; species Cephalopterus ornatus. Next base: position 328,905 of record VZRE01006833.1, read on the forward strand.
GACCCTTCCTCAGCTCCGTTACCCTTCTCTGGACTTGCTCCAGCACCTGTGTTTTTCTTGTAGTGAGGGGCCCAAAACTGAGCACAGGATTCACGATGTGGCTTCACCAGTGCTGAGTACGGGGGAATGATCCTTGCCCTGGTCCTGTTGGCCACAATATTGCCGGTATATTTCTGATATGTAGTACCTATCAACAGAAATACACCCCATAAATATGTCCCTAGGATGTTCTGTAGTTGTCTTGCTATGATATATAAAAACATATCTTTCTTCCTTCTTTATGTCAATGCTGATTTTACAGATCTTTCCTGAAAAACATCATATTCCTTTTCCCAACTGAAGTCTGTGTTGTTTCCTGTCATGTGCAAAATATTCTATAACTGTGTTCATGTCCTAGTATACCTTTTTGCAATGGTTTGTCCAGTACCATTTGAAATGGTATTGGACGTACTTTATGAAATACTCTGATTTGGAAACAGTGTGGGTTCAAAAGGGGACATAATGATTTCTTGTAGGTTGCTCTCAATCTGTTCTGGAATAACCCCTAACAACCAGTTGCTACCTCAACTCCTGGTTGAGTGTTTTCCTGACATTTTCAGAGGACTATACACAGTAGCTCTCATAGGTTTTCTTACTGATAGTGGTTGATGTGGAGTCCTCAGAATCCATCAATAATGATATTTTTTTCTTCTTGCATTACTTCTCATTTTGCAATTGAATTTCAACTGCCATTTCATCACTTGGTCTCTGAGGGCTGCTGAACAGAATAAACAACAACAACAGCAACAATAAGTTATTTATTATAGTTGGAAAAAAACGGCCATCAAATAATGACTTTTCAAATTATTCTAACCTTACAGTGATGCTTTTGTGCTTAAGCCACCCTCAGTAACTGCCACTAGGTCAGCAGCTGTCACAGGACAGAGCATGTTTTGGAGAAGAAGTGTTATGAAGTATCCTTGACAGGAATAATTACACTGATACAAAAATATCCACGGATGTCTACAAGATCCCTGTTTTGGAAAGGAGGATACTAAGAGTTTTTCATGGAAGTTTTCGAAGGCAGGTCCTTAAATTCCAATGTAACCTTGTCTATTTGCGCAAATCTATGGGCCCTGACTTATCAGTGCTCTAAGGGGCACTTACAAAGTGTGATTATTTGCTTTAAATAGCAAGAAAATGAGCTTATATTTGAATCTGATCACTGCATTTGTCTACAGACAGTTTAAGTAAATGAAATAATGATGCAGGAATAAAGGTTTAATTTTAAAGAAGGTTTAATTCATGCTCTTGTTCTGTCACATTTTCTCTCCTTCTTATTAACACCCTCCACTCTCACCTCAAAAAAAAAAAAACCTGTAAAATTTTTTTCACGAAGTATTAACCTTGGTAGAATTACCTTCTCTACTGAAAGGTATTTCCATTTGAATTTTTCTGGCCATTTCAAGCATTCAGCAAGAGGAACAACAGAATGAACTCCACAGTTTAAAAAAATAGGTCTGTAGCAAGAGATTACGAGGAGCTGACATTTTCAGTGTCCAGTGACGAACATGGAAATATGTAAATTACTTGTTTAAAATTTAAAAATAATAATAATCAAGTCAAGTTGAATATTCCATATTAGAATAGACGCATTATTTTTTTACTTATAGCTGCACTAGACAGACGAGAAGGTAATCATTCTTTTCCCCAACAAGTTAATGCATGAAAGATACTCCTAAGGAGCCTAGGAAAAGTGGATTTGGGGATAGAAAATACTATCAAATAAAATAATTGCTGTTTTTCCTGGAGATCTCTCTGGCTCTTTGTGTTGGTTTTGGCTAGGGTAGAATTAATTCACTGTAGTTCCTACCAGCCTGTGCTTTGGATTTGTGCTGGAAACAGTGTTAATACCATAAGCATGTTTTTTTTACTGCTGATCAGCCTTACACACTCAAGGCCTTTTCTGCCTCTCACCCCATCCCACCAGTGAGTGGGCTGGGAGCGTGTAGGGGGTTTCTGTGGCTAGGTTTTGGTAGCAGGGAGGCTACAGGGGTGACTTCTGTTAGAACCTTCCCGTGTCTGGTGGAGCCAATGTCAGCAGCTTGAGGATGGTCTTCCTGCCTCTGGCCAAGGCCGAGCCAATTAGGAGTGACAGTAAGGCCTCTGTGGTAACATATTTAAGAACAGAAAGTTATTGCGCAGATAAAAATTCCAGCCAGGGAAGAGTGAAGTGAGAACACGTGAACAGCAATGTAGACACCAAGGTCAGTGCAGAAGGAGGGGCAGGAGGTGCTCCAGGTGCCCGATCTGAGGCCCCTGCAGCCCGTGGTGCAGACCGTGGTGGAGCAGCTGTGCCCCTGCAGCCCCTGGAGGACCATCGGGGTGCAGAGACCCACCTGCAGCCCATGGAGGAGCCCATGCTGGAGCAGGTGGACATCCAAAGGAGGCTGTGACCCTGTGGGAGTCCCATGATGGAGCAGGGTCCTGCCCAAGACCTGCAGCCTGTGGAGAGAGGAGCCCACGCTGGAGCAGGTTTTTCCCCGGTAGGACTTGTGGCCCCTGTGGGGACCCACGTCGGTACAGCTCATACGTGAAGGACTGCACCCCATGGAGGAGTGACCCACAGGACAGCAGTTTGGGAAGAACTGTTGTCCGTGGGATGGACTCACGCCAGAGAGGTCCTTGAAGGACTGTCTCCCGAGGGAGGGACCCCATGGGAGCAGCAGAAGGACTCCTCTCCCTGAGCAGCGGCAGAAACAACAGCTGACTGTAACCCCCATTCCCCATCTCCCTGCACCACTACAAGGAGAAGGTAGAGTTTGGAAGGAAGGAGGGGTTGGGGNGTGTTTTTAAGGTTATTTTACTTCTCACTCTTTGGCTCTTATCCTATTAGTAATAAATTTAATTAATATCCCCACTTTGAATCTGTTTTGCCTGTGATGATGATTAATAAGTGACCTCTCCTAGCTCTTTTCTCAACTCATGAATCTTTTGCTGTTTATTTTTTTCTCCTCTGTCCAGTTGCAGAGAGAGAGTGAGAGAGTGGCTTTAGTGAGTACCTGGTGTCTAGCCAGGGTCTGCCCACTACAGAATGCACAAGGAGCTGGGAGGGGACACAGACAGGACAGTTGACCCCAGCTGTCCAAAGGGATATCCCAGACCGTAGGGCATCATTGTCAGCAATAAAAAGCTTGGGGAAGAGAGGGGAGGATATTTGCAGTGATGGCATTTGTCTTCCCAAGTCATCGTTACGTGTGAGGAAGCCCTGCTTTCCTGGAGATGGCTGAACACTTGCCTGTCCATGGCAAGTGATGAATGAATTCCTTGTTTGGCTTGCTTGCTTGTGTCTTTTGCTTTGCCTCTTAAACCATCTTTATCTCAACCCGTGAGTTTTCTCACTTTTACCCTTCCAGTTTTTTTTCCCTATCCCACTGTCGGGGAGTAAGTGAGTGGCTGTGTGGTGCTTAGCTGCCTACTGAGGTTAAACCATGTCAGATCTTTCCTCTGGGTGAGTCAGAAACAAAGAATATTTATACTGTATGATCAGAGTGACTCTTCAGTTATTTTAAAGACAATTTTTCCTATTTGCCGAGTACTTAGTCTCTTCTGTAGCTGTAAATAGTTGAAAAGGAAGTTTATCTGTTCTTTGAGGGAAAATACAAAATTAATTTTATAGGATTCTGAGCTGTTTGCTTGCATGTTATAAGGAAGATCTTTGCTCATATTTGTTCTTCCTGCGCAAAACAAAGGTCCCTTCCTTTTTACTTGGTCACGGCCTTATGGATGAGATTCATCCATTTTTGTCTATACTTAGTGTACTACCCACAGGATGGCTTAAAATGCTTTGCATTTTTTGTTTGTTTTTTTGTAATATTTTTTGACAGATATGTCTTCTGATCACATCAGCAAAGTGTCAATGCTTGTAGCATTTCTGTAACTAGCTTGATGCTTTCCCTAATTACATTTGTCTTTGCATATTGAAAAGCTTGGAAAAAGGATAAGGAAATACACACCATTCTGTTAGACTGGGGGGACTTTTCATATACTGGTCTTAATTTTATCTCCCCTTGTCATGCCTCACTGATGCTCTGTAACACACTTGAGATTTTTTTATGATCAATTACAAGATTAAATTAAAAATTGCATCTCTGAAAATTCTGTATGTATCCTCTGAAAAAACTGTATGTATCAATGAAATGCTGAAGTAGAAGTTTTGAACAGATTCTTCTGTTCTTACAGCAAAGATTTTTTTTCTCTCAATTCTGAAATTTCCTTTTGTAATAACTTTATTCTTTTTAAACTTATAAAACATCTTTCAGCCATCATCTTCCCAGTGTTTCAGTTATACCTGTATATAATATCTCAAACTCCTAAACTTCTGTAATCTAAGGTTGCTGTTACTTTGGGAGAGGAAGAGGGAAGCTAGCTGCATGAGTAGTAGTTATTTTTTTCAGTTTCAGCCAGCACATTAGGCCAGACTTTGCAACTCAGATACAAACCATGCAGTAGTCTCTGGATTACTGTATTCAATAAAAAAATATTTTTTGGAGACAAAACATACTTTGTTTTTACCAAAAATGCAAAGGGCATGCAGACATAGGCTATTTATGAAATAAGTTATGACACTGCTGGAGCAAGGCTGGAAGTAAGAGATTTAAGAATATATGTTATACTTTTGTAGAAGCATCACGTAGTGCAAAATAGAGGTTTTCCTAGCACACCTATAGCTGACCTTTCAAAAAAATATTAGTTGAATTAAACTAGACATTTTCTGAAACAAAGACTTGCATGAATAGTTCTGGTTACAGCAGAGGCTTTCCTGGGAAAAGTGTAAAAAATAATTAAGAGATTGTCAGGGTTTTATTCTGATTTGTTTTTTTACTCCTCTAAACTTACATGGGTTCCTTAGAAACTTCCAGGAAATTACCACTTGGTCTATGTCATATAAAGAAAAATTGTCCCATTTAGAAAATTCTATACATTTGAATAATTTGAAGTCGCCTTTTGAGGTGTCATGGTATATGTTTCAATTTATTTCTGCATATTCCTCCTTGTCCACAAAGCCTTGGCTTCACCAACACCTCCAAGGGAAGGAAATAAGTAATTTCACATCAACCATTTTTCTCTTAGCACAGGAGCCAGAGCACATGCAGGTGAGTACTGCTGTGTGGCCTTACATTCAGTCATATTTCTCCAGTGTTACTTGATGTCTGTTCATGTCTACAGTGCCATTAGATGCTGCAGCATAAGTGGTTGCACCAACCACTTGCATTGTGCAGTGCAAGTCTCTCTCTGTGAACAGATTTGTACACATAGCTCTCAGGCCTGCTACACATGCTGCTTTAGCTTTTTCCCAGTTTATTCTGAGTCATCCTGCAGCTATTAAAGGAATGAAATCTGGCTGATGATTTTTTTTTTCGAGATTAAGGAGCACAACTAACATATTTATCATAGTTAATGACATTATTTTCTTCAGTTTAGATTTGTCTTCCACAGCTTTTGCATTTGTATTGGGAACAATTTTTGACCTTAGATTATTTGCATCTGGTAGTAGCAAGAAGAAAAAAGCAAATGGAAGTTGTTGATTGTATCTTCTACTGAGCTTTTATTTAAAAATTTGATAGATCTTCTGGAATATACAGTTGAGGGTTTTGTCTGGTTCAATTCTTTCAATTCCAGGAAAAGAGAAAGTGTGGAAAGATGTGTCACCTGAATTATTATAATATTGTTTTTTTCTAGATGAGATATTTTTTATCCATTTTTACATAGTAAAATCAGCATAAAAATATTTACACTCTTCTGGAAATCCATCAGAAGAGTGTTTCTGATCAAGTCAAGTGCTGAAGTGTCCCAATATAGAAAGTGTTAGGATACCATGGTGATTGTATCTATAAAAATCTGTACCCTGTCAAATTTCAGGGATTAAGAGCAAACACACTCTGCGGTATACCTTATGAAAAGTCTTTAGTAGGAAAAAAGTCTACAGTGCATAAGTACTGTGATTTTCTTCACGTGTCTGAACTCACTTTACCGTGTCAGCTGTTTTGAATGTCACTAGAGTTTGACTGTAGAGACTAAGAGCTGATGAGAAACTCCAACAAGCCTACATTAATTTCTGGAATGTCTACAATGAAGTGCTGGACATTAAGGGTAATTTTTTCTATGTGTCTGATCTGTTGTTTCATCAGGGTTCACTGTTATAAAAGTCAGTTAACTCCTTGAGCCAATATGAAGTGTGGTAGCTGCAAGAAAACTCTGGCTTTTGAACTCAAGCTCCCTGCTATTAGTGTGCCATCCTGATCAGGGCCACCTAAAATTCAGTTGTGGGTTCCTCTCTATCCACCGTGTCAAACAGAAGCTTGTTCCAGAAGCTCACTACTCTCATAACAGAATTCTTCCTCTAATATTCAGCTTGAATTTATTTCTGTCTGGTTTTCATTTTGTCTTGTGTTAGTCTATCTTGAAGTTTATGCTGTTCTTCTACCTCCACACTGATTCTCTTCCACTCTGACACCATCCTACTTCATCTTCCTACACCATCCCTTCATTCCTTGGTTCTGTAAAAAAAATCACTCATAATTCCTCTCCACATCACAGCCTTCATTTTGGTAAAATGAGCAAGTCATACTCTTTGAGTGCTCTCTGTAAAGTCAACCTTTCTCATTTCCCTGTTCATGCTATGAAATTTTCTCTCCTGCTTTTGCAATTTTAACTCCATTTTTTTGGGAGAGGATAGCTAGAACTTTATGGAGTTTCCAGGTGAAATCTCATGAGTACATTATACAAGGGCATTAATATTTCCTGAGCCTCTGCAAATACTTTTTCTGATACACTCTACTCCTGTACGAATTTTTTTTTTATTTAATGTTATATCTCTGGGGTGAAAGGGATTATAACATCTGTCTTTTATTGCCATTTGTGTTATGTCCAGTTCAATAGGTGCTAGGCTCTATTGTAAAGTTTAATAATCAGTTTTATTAGTTGTATCAATGAAATGCATCTCTCATTACTTGAAAATGTTGACAATATGCTTTATTAATCATTGCTTACCTCATTTCTCTGTATTTTCATTTCATTTGCTTCTCATTCACACTGAGCTTGCATGTGTTCATTTTAGCATTTTTGCTTTTCTGCTGTGGCTGCCCTTCAAGAAATGCAGAACAGTTTACAAATCTCACTGTTGCATATTCAAATGTTGGTGCGATGTAATTGTAAGGTTCAGTCTCCACATAATAAAGTGTACAGATGTTTTACAGGAACTGTATAAACAGGAGTCAGTATTATAGTTCCTTAGAAATAGAATCATATAATTGTAGGTTCATTTAGGTTGGAAAAGACCTTTAGGATCATCAAGTTCAGCCATCAAGCACCACCACCATATTCACCATTAAATCATTACCTCAAGTGCCACATCCACATGTTTTTTGAACACTTCCAGGAACAGAGACTCCACCACTTCCCTGGGCAGTCTATTCCAATGCTTGACAACCCTTTCTGTTAAAAAATTTTTCCTACTATCTAATTTAAACTTCCTCAGGTGCAACTTGAGGCCATTTCCTCTCATCCTATCACTTGTTACCTGTGACAAAAGACCGACCCCCACCTGTCTACAACAGGTGTCTATTTGCAGAGAATGATAATGTCCCCTTTTCATCTCCATTTCTCCATGTCTTCATAGGAGAGGTCTCATAGAAGACTCTTTCTAACAGGTCGACGTCCTTTCTGTTGAGGACCCCAGATCTGGACACAGCACCCTGGTTGGGGTCTCACCAGAGTGGAGTATAGGGGCAGAATCCCCTCCCTCAACCTGCTGGGCATGCTGCTTTTGATGCAGCCCAGGACATGATTGGCTTTTTGGGCTGCAAGTGCACATTGCTGGCTCATGTCCAGCCTCTCATCCATGAGAACCCTCAAGTCCTTATCCACAGGGCTACCCTCAATGAGTTCTTCTTCCAGTCTGTACTTATGTCTGGATGACTGAACACACTTTTTTTGATTCCTTCTATTTATGATCTTGATGAAACCCTTATGCAGCAATTGTGAACTTTGGGGGAAGTCATTTGCAATTTTCAACTTTTTAAAAAACATGGCTAGTGAGGCTATTTGGTGGACCGGTGCCGACTAAATTGTCCATCTATAAGTTTCTCCTTGGAAAAAATGTGACTCCATTTACTAACGATGTTAAAACATTTAAGAATGGAAAAAAGAATTCTTGTGGCCACAGACAAATGATTATAGTAACAATTTTCAATGAAACTGCTGATTCATATGTTGCTTTTTCATCTTAGAAGTAGATTAAAAGCAGTCTCAGGGGAACTACTTTTTTGTTTGGTTTTGTATAATGCATAGCACCGAAGGATCTCTAAAGAACTGTGTAAGTAGTCTAGATTGTTGCCTGGACTAGGAATAAGCTGTCAGAAAAGAGCATTTTCTACTCATCTTTTTTCCTTTGTCAACCAGCATGGTGTTGCCTTTAAAAACATATGTCTTGAAGAATATATCTTATGTCCGTAAAGACTTGTTGTAAAGGCAAAAGGAAAAAAATCCAACAATTTAATAACTGAAAAAAAAAATCCACATTCAACACAGAGACATATAAACCAGTACTTTGTCATAAATCTGATAGTTGTAGTCATTGCTGCAGTGATCTGGGGTCATCATTCCCATGTTTTTTTCAGGTGTCCACCTATGAAATTTAGAGGTTTAATTAAATAGCCTTCCAATTCATGTCAGACAGACCTCAAAAGAGAAATATAAACAAATGAGTAATTTCACAGGTTCCCTGAACAAGAACTACAAAAGCACAAACCAAATCAAACTTTTATTCCCGAATAGCATCTCGTTGTTTAGAGAATTAGTGGCTGTGGCTGCTGTCTATCCAGAGTAGAGTCTGATTGGAAAAATATTTGGCGGGTTTTCTTTAGTTGTCAGAATGTAAAGAGATTTTCTGCTGATAATTCCAATTCAGGGAATTTTTATGCAAGTCTGTCTGGGATGTACTGTGTGGTAGCTCCTGAACTTGATAGCAGATCACAGCTCAGAGGAAGTGAACTCTGCTCTGGATATGTGGTATTGCATTTCATTTAATACAGACATTTTTGAATTTTCACCTAGGAACAACAAAATCAAACCATAAAATACCTCAGTAAGCACTGAAGTGGGATTCTTTCCCTGTTCTGATCTTTGCAAATTATCTGGTAAAACAATGCATATTCATATAGGGAGAGGGAAGGCAAAGTTTCCTAGCATTCTGAAAAAGATGAGAATTGAGTTGGCTGTCAGGTCAATTTGATTTGGGATGAAATACCAACATGATCAACCCATCATATGTAAAGGAAGCTGCAATTTCTTCTAAAACACAATATGTTCAGGACACATATGGCCTTGCATGAGCTTAGGGGCTTTACTTATTTTAGGTATAATGGTGCATGTACAGTTAGGTGCTAAATATGTGTTCAATTTTTACATACTCTGTTAGAAAAGGAATAAAGTGTTTCTGTGGCATGAGATGTTATTCCATTTTCTGGCACTACAGCAAATATCTCTGAAACTGTTTCTTCATCATTGTGGCTCCATTTGTTTATAGAAAATAGGCGTAACCTATTTACAATTTCGCAAATTTGTAAGCATCACAACGTGTTTTTTTATAAGTAAAATGTTTTTAGGGCCTCTGAATGCTAGTATTCCACATAGAATTTCAGCATGTGAACTACCTTAAGTGGCTTCAAAGGCTGACAACCCTAATATACATTCCTGGAGTCAGCTACAGAATACTGGTTTATCTGAAATGCATTAAATCAGGCAACAATTCAAAGAATGACAATTACATGACCTGCCACCCAAAAAGCCTCTGACATATGTGTTAACAGACACTACTAACTAATGGAATATTTGATAATAAGGATTTTTACTGGAAAAAAATAAAAATGGGGAAAATATTTCTGAGAGGAGGAGAAATATTTAGCTTCTCAAGTGAGTGATACATAGAATCATAGAGAACTTTTTTTTTCACGCTGCACGTTAACTGAATCTAATAGAATTCAGCTCAACCAGACAAAAAAGAACTACATAGAAAGAGAGGTTAGATAAAGTAGCTGGCCAAAATGTTTGGATATAGCAAATATAGGTTTTTGTACAAGGCAGGCTTTGTAAAAAGTCCTGTTCATTATAAACTTACTGAAAAGACGAAAAGACAAAGTTGAATGTGTATTGTCTGTGAATATAGCTTTCAAAACTCTGAAGATTCAAAAAGGGATGAACAGTACAGTTGGATAATAAAATGTGTAAAGAAAAAAAATTGCTAGTGAAGAAGGTTAAGATTGATTCATTACCTTTGCACTGGATTTCAGCAGAATATAGGAATTAACGGCCAGAGAGATATAGAACTGTGCAATCAGACATATAATCTTGAAAACACAACTATCTTCAGTTCTTCATGACACTGACACTGGAACTCTGTTGCTATTGAAATGACATAAAATTATCTGGTTGAAAAATCCACAAGATTTTTTCTGTAGTAGTTGTCAACAGTTTTTCTGTAGTAAATGTCTTCATTATTTTCTGACCTCAATACAACTTCCCAAATGTGAAGCTTCATCCAAGCAAGCACTTTGTAAAGGACTGTTTTATCATTAATATGATTTTATTTGGCTTTTTCAATAAAAACATGAATGGAAGGAGTAACAATTCAACACGTATATCACCAAAGAATGAAAGAAATGTTAAAAAACTGAGTCCACAATACTGACATATGAAGTAACAATTATTATGCTCGTTAACTCTGATCAGTGTACTCAGTAAATATTCACTGGACAGGATGATTGTCAGTGAAATGATCAGGTACTGGCTGCTTAATTCATTGGGATTAGCACAGAGCCAAAGGTAGGCTATCAGTCACTATAAAATACATGATTCAAAAGGTTTTCAAAAGAACAGCAATGAGATGAAAGCATAACACTTTAAGATATAAATCAAAATTATGTCATTTATTCAGGAAAATGTTAAGAATGTAAGGTTAAAGTCAAGGATAAATGTTTTCCAAGAGTTTCGTTTCATGACCAATTCAGTATCAGTCAGGAATTCACCACACAGGAACTCAGGTTTTGCCAGATGTTCATCAAACACTGGGATAATGAAGCTGAAGGAAGAAAGAGCATGCAAAAAAGCAGATGTGCTAAGACACAGCAATAGCTGAAAAGGAATGAAACAAAAGAAGCTTTCTCTTTTAGTGAAAAATGTAGGCATATTACAGGAAAAGTCATCATCACTGTCTGTAATTAGACATATATTTAGCTAGGTTACCAGACACTTCCCATTATCTTTTGTCATTTCTGTTGAAACTTTAATCACTTAGGCTGGAATTTTCTACATCATGACAGTAGCTTTAGGCCATATAGATTTGTATCTTCTTTAAATGTCAGTTAACACCAATAGGTAGTTGCTTTAAATAAAAACAAGTGGGAGAAAAGAAGCAGTATTTTTTGTTATGTTTAAAAATTAGAACTACTATTTTTAAGAACTGATGGAGTTTTGGAGTTACAACTTGAAATCTGTTACATTACGTGGGGCCTTATTTGGTTGATGATTATTCTGGGTAGAGTACCAGCATAAGAAAGATTTAAGCCTAAAAAAGCAGAAGTTTTTTCAGAACTTTCTTCTGAGACAGATGGGAACAGAGGTTTCTCTAACTATTGCAAGAGCTCCCTGAAACTAGTTTACACTTAGTAAGAAGTTTTCCCTTCCAGCATGAATTGAATACCTGCAGAAATTTCTGCATGAGTGGAAAACCCTCAGAGCCATGGAGTGTGAAGCATGAAAGAGAATACGACCCTGTTTCATATAGCATTTACAACTATGACATGGAATGTAAAAGAAAACATACCGTCTCTCAGTTTTTCAGTAAAGATGTTTTATCATCAGGAATGGATAGAAATTCAAGTTATCATGTCCAAAAATACGTGTCTGAAGAAGTGAGGGGAAGGGACCAAAGAGGACAAGGTTTTCAGTGGCTTGTCTGGATAAAGTTTTGTTTCTATGTCTGAAATTGGTTTTGATAAGAAATGCAGGATGTATTGGAGGTTTTAGATTTAAATGAGCTGATGTATAAATTTTTTTCATGGTTTTTTCATGATATGTAACACCTTACAAGATCTTAAGGTTGTGTATTGATCATTACAGAGAAGAGAAAAATGAAACTGAAATAGCAATATTTCCTTTCTCAAGAGGGACAGTAGGTGAAATTCAGAAAGGATTCTGAGTAGCAGAGGTATTAATCTCACAGAAAACTCATCCAAGTTGAATTAAAGCAGGAACTCCATCAGTACCTGTGCTGGGAGGAAGCAGAATAAGGAATTCCAACACTGATGCAGTGAGGTTCATGGGAATATATGGTCAGAAGGTTTCTGACTGAAAAGTAACCCATCAAATACATTTTGCGCAGCATGTCCTGAAATATATTGTAATTTCAGTTTTACTTTTAACCTCTTTGTTTCCAAACTCATAATCATTCCTGTCCAAATCTTTGTCTAACACACTTATCAATACACCAGAACTTTGCTGTACTGAACAGTCCAATACTATAGGACAAGATTGATGACAATGAAAATAGAGATCTGAAGACAAAGTTTTGCAAGTAGAAAGCAGATGAATATATAGGAAGAAATACTGTCATTCTTGAGATAACACTGCTTCAAAGATGGGCTTCTAGAGTTCAGAGTCTGGGAAAGTAGATGTTGACTGAAATATACTGAGCCGTAATCAGCAAAGATAAGTTTGGATGCTTGTGGCACTAAGCAGATGGAGCTCAGGAAGGAAAAGACTGCACTGCGTGGTCTCTTTTGAAGCTGCTTAGAGACATACTGGTCTGAATTCCATGGGTGCAGTGCACTTGTTCTTCTCTTAAACTAAGAAAATTAGTCATGTAGCTGAAAAAGAGGATCTCTGGTATCTGCTTTCAAAATCAAAGTGTTCACAACATGTGAAAACAGTCGTTTTAGCATAGGCTTTTGGCAGTTTTGTTCTTCAGCTATAAAATTAAGTTGACCCTACAGTCTAAGCTCACAGGTATTCTGTGAAGTTAAATTTGCTAATACCTTTGAAATACTTAAATGGTGAAAAGCATATGAATAAAATAATTGTTTTCAATACAGATTATGAAAAGAACTTGGTTAAACAGGCATATGAACACACACTGGGTTGAATGATCAAAGCACTTATTGAGAAGATATCAATGAAGAAGGAACTGTCAGAAAAAAAAAATGAAAAACTCTATATCAGAACTGTAGCAAAAGTAAGCACACAAAGAGGTGAATTAACTGTATATATAGTTATAGTTACATCCCCCATTCTATAGACTATAACATACAATTACTTAGAAATGAACACGTTTTGTGGTTTTTTTTTTTTTTGTGAAATCAAATGTTTTTATGGAGCAAATGCCAAAATTGCATATATTAATGAAAATTGAATGAGAAAGAATCTGCTACTCAAAATACACTAGAACAGGAGGAGATGCCTGAAGGAAGCTGCAGGGGAGGGGAGTAGGAAGAAGTGTCTGAAATGAAGGAGTGAAGCTGATCCTAGAAAGAAGAGGGTGTGGGGGGAATATGCTTTTAGATTTGGTTTTGTATTTTGGAATTTTTTCAGGGTTTTGGGGTTCAGGGTATTTTGTGTTTGTTGATTTGTTTGTTTTTCCTCACTATCATGCTCTCTTTGTAATTGGCAATAGATTAACTTAATCTTCCCCAAACTGAGTCTACTTTGCCTGTGAACATAATTGGTGAGTGACCTTTGTGTCCTTATGTCCGCCCATTTGGTTTTTTCATATAATTTCCTCCCCTTGGTCTACTGAGGAGGGGGAACAAGAGAGTGGCTTGGTGGGCACCTGGCAGCCAACCAGGTCAACCCACCACAAGAGCTTTGAACACTTCCTCTCAAAGAAGGGATTGATTTTGCCTTATACAACTTTGGAGAAATATGGTATGCATTACAGAAACAAAACATTTTTAGTTGAAATGTCAAAAATGCTGAAACATCTGCTATGTAATTGTATCTATTGAGATAAGAAATGTGGGTCTACAGTGAATATAGAAAACTCTAGAAAGTGAATGTATACAGATATTCTGTCTCTTGAAAGCAGGCAAATTCCAAATGAATACATATAGTTGTATTTCGTAAATGATTGAAAACAATTGTGGCTTAATGAAGAGGCAAGTTAGGAGGAAGACATGTTACCTTTACACACCAATCTACATCTCCTGGAATTTCTTCCTCTGTTGTTTGCCAGATAGCACTGAGTAGCTCTGTCCATTTTCCTGAGAAAACTCCTTTGTGAAAATTTAGAGCCAAGTGTGAGAAATATTTACAGTAAATGGAATAATTTACCTGTCACATTTATAAAAGGATTCCAGGGTATATGGATGCATCATCATCACAAATACTACTTTAGCATTTTATTTAGATACAGGATTTTCAAAGTTTGCAGAAACAGGAATAGAGCAAAGTGATCTCAAAAGTCTCCTATAACCTCTAGAGAGATGGACTAGTGTTATTAGCATGTTAAGGAAAATATCTCAGAATCAAGAAGCAGTCTCTCTGGTATGCTGGATGAAATGTTACAAAAGAGGGCTACAAAAAATCTCTCTCTGACTACCACCAAGAGTAATGCATCGCTACCAATGAAGAAAGGTAGAGTTTTCGAAGGTGAATAAATTCATGCTTTTCTTTCTGATAGAAGCTTTTAGATGGAACACTTTATAGCTTTCTGATCAAGGCAACAGTACTTAGAGGTGTATATGGGCACACCCAGTCTATGTTTGCTAAATTGCAGATACCATGTAAAAAATCACACCAAGAGGGAGAGAAAATGTAGTGTAATGCATTGTGAGAGATATATTTAGTCCTAAAATTTGATGTGAATTTACTGGCTTTTGAGTGGTGATCGTAGAAAATGATATTTGAGAGTGCAGAGCATTCAGTCAGTCAGACAGAAATAAAGATCAGAGATGTCTGAGGGGAAGAATTCTCCAATGAGGGCAAATTTTGTCACAATTAGCTCTCTCTCACTTCTAAATACTCTCTGTAGGAACAAAAATCCTAGTATTTGAAAATGTTTTCTACTGTGCTTTACATTTAAGTTCTTTGAGTGAGGCTAGTGAAGTTTACCATAAAAAAAATCAGGATATTATTGTATACCAGGGTTTTTTCGTGGGGGATGGGGGGGAAGTTTCCACTTAAAGGATATGGAAAGTCTGCAGAAAAGTACTAATGGACAGTGAAATATGCATTTCCTTTTGCAGGAGCAGAGATCAGAAAATATATGTATCCTGTCCTCTGAACTGTGTATTACAGGGAGTGTCTATAAATAATAATATTTTTGATGAGAGGAGTTAAAAAATAGTTGTGTATGTTCTTATAAAACTATATGTGCCATTTGTTTTGCAAGCAATATTTGCCTTGCTAGGTTATCTTCAGCCTTTTCAATTGCATTTTGTCTTGAGCTTGGACAGACAAATGCTGACAGAAAGTGAAGGATCCATTGGTAGTAAGTCTAGGACCTGGTGGCTCTCCTTATCAATACAGGTGTTAGACAATTCAGTACAAGAATCACAGAATGACAGAAGGGGTCAGGTTAGAAGGGACCACAGTGGGGTCATCTGGTCCAACCTCCTGCTCAAGCAGGGTCATCCTAGAGCACATGGCACAGGGTTGCGTTCAGATGGTTTTTTAATATCTCCAGCAAGGAAGACTCCACAACCTCTCTGGGCAACCTGTTCCAGTGTATGGTCACCTACCCTGTAAAGAAGTTCTCCCTCATGTTCAGGTGGAACTTCCTGTGCATCAGTTTCTGCCCATTGCATCATGCCTCATTGTTTGGCACCACTGAGAAGAGCCTGATCCACCCTCTAGACACCCTCCCTTCAGACACTTACATGCATTTATAACTTCCCTCTCAGTCATCTCTTCTGGAGGCTGAACAGGCTCAACTTTCTCAGTCTATCCTTGTAAGAGAGATATTCCAGTCCCTCAATCATATTTGCTGCCATTTGGACCCATTCCAGGAGTTTTGTCTCTCTTGTACTGATGAGCCCAGAACTAGACACAGCTCTCTAGATGCCTCCTGAGTAGGGCTGATGGGCAGGGTCACTTCCCTTGACCTGCTGTCAATGTTCTTCGTAATGTACCCCAGGATTCCATTGGCCTTCTTGGCCACAAGAGCACACTGCTGCCTCATGGACAGCTTGTTCTCCACCAGGACCTCCAGGTTCTTCTCCACAGAGTTGCTTTCCAGCTGGTCAGCCCCCAGACTGTTACTGATGCATGGGGTTATTCTTCCCCACGTGTGCAGAACTTGGCATTTGTTTGTTGAACTGAAATAGATTTCCCTCTGGCCAACTTCCCAGCCTGTCCACGTCTTGCACAGCACTCTGGGGTATCCACCACTCTCTGTTCTGTATCATCAGTAGAATTGTTGGGGTGCACTGTCCCTGCATCCAGGTCATTGGTGAATAAATTGAACAAGACTAGACCTGATACTAACCCATGACGAAAGCAGTGAGCTACAGGCCTCCAGCTAAAAGAAAGGAAGTGAATTGATTCAAATGACAAAAGTATATGTTTAATCTTTTAAGAATGGAAGGAAAGGAATTTCTAGCTGGTGGAGTATGCTAGATATTAAAAAAAAGTGTATTTCATCACAAAAAGGACTCAGAAAACTTGCTCAGGAAATTGTCACTGTAATTAGTCAGATAATGGTAGCTGTCATATTTTAGACTGCTCAACACGAAAGATCACAGAGCAAATAGCTATTTCATAGGCTTAACAATTTTTATTTGTTAATTATACATGTCTCAGACATTAATACCTAAAGGCAGAATACTATTTTTTTCATGCAGTTAACTTTCACAGTAAAAATAATTGGTTTGCACCAGGTGATGTTGGTTTATCTGAATTCAAGTAAGAAAGGTATATACCTTTCTTGCTTTATATACTTGCAGAACAGATAACTGTTTAGTAAAAGCCTAGAAAAGACAATATAAAGTTATAAAATATCACATACCTTTCTGACACATCTGATCAGGGCATGGCATGCTTCACAAATCCTATCCATGGTGAGATTCACCATGCTTACATTGGCTGGTGTTCTTATAAGAGTCTTACTCACAGTACATCTTCATCAGTCACTGGGAACAACGAAACCTGTGATGCTGACTTAACTTTAGAGAGTCCCTTGGACAACGCAGTATAATATTCTTATCTCATTAATAAAGCTACAGTTCTTGAAGAGATGCATCTAATATTTCAAGTGAGTAAAGCAGTATTATTTGCATACTTTTGATTAAGTGTACACTCATATGTATATTGAATAATTTTGCAGACTGTGTATTCATTGATTGATTATACTGTTGATTAGCTATGCCTTGATTAAGTACCACTCATGTGGTATCCATGATACAGAAACATGCATCTGGATTAGCCATTATGTGGATCACAAACTTCTCATACAGTAGTCCTCAGGCAGACTGCCGCAGAGTCAAATCTCATATTCAATCACATGCAGAAATCACAGTGTTCAGATCTTAAGGGTAAGCTAAGCCCAGACCAATGAAACCTCACTTTACCAACACAGTATATTTTATAATAGAAAGGTCACTCGAAGGTATATGCTGGTTCTCAGGGCTCAGATATACTATAATTTTATAGTATGATGTTACTAAATTTATTTCTAGAAGGAACTGTCAAATGAGCCAAGTAATGGAAAACTTTAGCTGAAAGAAACTAAACAACTACAAGGTGATCAAAACAGTCCAGACAAATCCTGCAGTTGTCTTCCCAGAAACTTCTTGTTTACTTAGTTCATCACAAAAGTGGTCATCTGCCATGTACAATATCACATAGGTGAAGGTACTGATTTTGGTGCTCCAGTCCAAAAAAACACAAGCACAGAGCAGAATGTCACCAGCAAATAGGTAGAATTCAGCTCTCCTTCAACATGGAATCAAGTCTCAGGACACTGCTGATGAAAGAATAATTGAAAAATAGAAAAGACATGTTCTGGGGCAGAAGTGGCAGGAACTATTTTTTCTTTTCCTATTAAAAAAAAAAAAAAAGATTTCAAAAGTATCCCAGTGCAACAAAAAGACAAACCCAAGATCTTTTATGACTAATAATAACTGCAGGATAGACCAGACATGCTAGAAGAATTTGGGGGATATATTTGCCTCAAGTGCCAGAAATCCAAATAGATCCTGCAATTCTTTTACCTGCTTAGTCTAAAACTTCTATCATGGCTGTATTAGCCTTTTTTGGGGTGATGCTTTCAGGCTCTCTTTAAGCTGCGCAAATGTTCACTGCAGCAGAGGTTTGTTCAGTTACTGCACACCAGTGGTTTGGACCAATCCTGCTGCAAACCCTGTCTCTGAAGAGGGAGATTTGGGTAACTGTGAAATTTGTGTTACATTTTAAGCAGAAACAGAAAAAATGTTGCTTTTAAGAACTGACATTGTCCCTCTGAAAATGAAGGTTCAATCTTTCAGTTCAGGTGACCAGAAGAGCCACTACAGACAAGAATTTTAGCTATACACATTCTACAGCTGGACCTCATATAGGAGCAGAAAGCCATGCATTAGTCATGAAAAAGATTTTCTTTATGAAGTGTCACACAAATAGATATTTGACTGCATAGAAAGCAACCTCGAATAAGAGAAACTCCTCATTATCTGGAAATTTTTTTTTCTGTATTTTCCTGACTGAGGGTGTTATTTTGCTTGTCTATACCCAGATATCTCTGTTATTATTAGTGAAACTTTATAAGCCAGAATTGGTAGAATCTGAGACGAAAAAAGGGAAAATCAAAAGGAAAAAGAAAGAAAAAAGAAAACTTCCACATTACATTTTCTTAGTTATGGTTTTGCTAATGGCAGAGATAATTTTACTACTCAGTTCAAAGGAATCAGGATTAGGAATGATTTGAGTCCTTGAAAATCCCGGTGTTATGGACACTACAGTTGATTCCTTCCCAGATCAAGAAATATATGGTTTTTAGGGAATATCTAGCAGGGAAACAAGCAATTAAAAAGGCCCAATATCCTCTGAAATCTGTAACATTCCTCAGAGGTGGGATTTATGAGTGAAAAAAAGAGTATTATTTACACAAAGAATCGCATTTTATTAGAGTGCATAAATATCTTCTGCTTGCCACAGGTTAAAGCCTTGGGAAAATGCAGTCTATCAAAGCCAGAAATGCTGCTCTGCAAGAGAAACAATTTTTGTCCTCATAACACACTTCCCTTCTCTTCAGCAGCCTATTTTTTGCTGGCTATTGTATTTTGCTTTATTTTTCTTTGCCTTTTTGGTTCTCTTGATTGGAATAAAAAAAGCCACTGTATGTATCTGCACGCCAAGCTCCATGGACTGTTCCAGCAGTCTATCTTTGATGCCCTATTTACATACCATTGCCATTGATTGCTCTAATTGTTTGGTGCTGACTCATCCATTTTGGGTTTAGCAAGTTAAGACTTTATTCCCCATTTCCAATAATTCAATTCAGTTCAATTAATTTGTAGCACTAAGGGCTCGGTGTATTCTGTATGCACTTAAAATGCTTTTGTATGTTATGTCTAATGCATTCTTAGGGATTATTTAATTCAGTGAGTCAACTTAGTTTTCAGATTATTGCCACTGTGATAATGAAAATCATACACAGAGGTAACCTAATAGTTAGGCTTGTGTCTAACATGTCACATGATGTAACACGACGGCTGTTTCAAAAGCAATTTATCAGTAACTGATTCCTCACAGAATAAAAACAGAAACCAGAGATGTACAGGCACAGAGCAGCTCTGAAGATCATTGAAAACCAGATACTATCTGTAGCCTGTTAAATCCAACGTAAATTGTATTAAATAAAGTTGCCCTAAGCAGCGTTTTCACACCTTTTCATATCAAGAACAACTTGTCTGTCCATCCTTCCTGGAAGGATTAATTTCATGTTTGATAGGAGCCACAGCATGCTGTAGTTATAGCTAAGGACTTTTCCCAGAAAAGTAAAATCATTATAACAGCTTTTAAAGCCAGTTTTGTACTCAGAAAAAATAGATGCTGTGGCATCTGATAGGGGAAACAGAAGAGGAATTTTTAGTAGCATTTGTTCCATGAAGATAACAGTAGCACAGCACTTCCAAGTCTAATTGCATTTATGATATATATATATATAAACCCTACATGTATTTATAGATCTTACACAACGGCATTCTGCCCTCCCTCTTGATGTTTTATCCTTAACCAATGAAGTCTTCTCTGCAGCAAAATTTCCCAGAAAAAAAAATTAAGTCTAGTTTTTCAGCTCTGAACTACACAAAGGAAATCAGCTTCCCCACCTGCTGGGGCTGGCTGAATACAGAGAGAAAAGCAGTGTTAATTCAAAACAAAATCACACAGTGAGGATCCATTCACAGCTATTCTCATGTTCTGCTTGCTTTATAAAAGGCAGTAAAAACATCTGTCTGAAACAAACTTTTTTTTCCAAGGGATACCTTTGTAAGGATGGTTTTATTTGGAACACACCTGCCATTCAATGAGCAAGTATGTACTCTGATCTCTCATGGGTCTTACCTTCTACCATGGTTTCCAAATATCTGGGGTGTTTCAACTGTGCGTATTAGTAAATCCTCACTACTATATGTCAGATGAACTAAATTATCTTTTTGTAGTGCCAGAAATCTCTGCTTGCTAGCATGAAGCTAGGACCATCCCATATATAGAGGCTGATTTTCCACAATTTCTTGTCCATTTTCAAATAAGTGCATTACCCCACATTTCCATGTGAGGCAAGAACTTGCAGATGCTGATTTTTAAACACTGTGACATTCAGAATGAAAGGTAAGGGTACTGCTACTAACCCAAATGACAATTTCTGTGAGGCCCAGTGCTATTATTTTCAGGATCAATGGCCACATTAACATGAGAGAAAGTGCAGCTGGACATTACATTTATTTTTAACTCACTAGCTTATCCATAATAAGTGTGGCAAACATGAGATAACTTTGACCTTTCACATGATCCTCCAAAGCATTCTTCAGGTTTCTTAGAAGTTAAATGCTTCTTACTTAGACTTGAAATAGATAACTTTATTATATCTTTAGTATACCTTTCAAATGCCAGCTTTGACCCTGAAAATACAGTTATGAAAGTATGTGTTTTCATGGAGATAGTGAGTATTAACCTTACAATTTTACCCCAGCAGGTTTTGTTCCTGCTTTTTAAAAGCATGAATAAAACTCTGCTTATTGTCTGACCTTGCATCCAAGTTTTAAGTTACAAGAAAAGGTTTTCTAAAATTTCTTCAAAAGTGTCTCTTTAGTCAAGCATCCAGATGTATATATCCTTTTCCCACATCTTATAGAATGAGTGGTTGAGATAGACTTCCATAACCTCACATTGTAGTCTGATGTTCTTTCTGAATGTGAACACAGCTCCTATTTTCATATGCAGTTCTACTGACACAGAAACTTCCATTTTTGCATTTTAACTGCTAAATCCATTTTTCTATTGTTACATTTTAAGATCTTTCATATATAGATACCATAATAGCACCCAAAGACCACAGATCTTAAAAATTAAGATCTTAGTTTCACAATGCTACCATAGATGAACTAAAGAACTATATTCATTTTGGTAGAGAAGGGAATAAGAAGTACAAAATCTAAGTAAGTTTCCTAAGATAATATCAAAAGAACCTGGCACCAAGAAAGAGCAAAAACTTAGTTCTCACTAATCTGTATCTATCATCAGGATCATAGGACAGTCACTGAAGCTGCAGGTGAACTGCTGCTCAAGATTACTGGTCCCAGGGACTGTCTAAATAATGTGCTCACACACAAGATAACTTTACCATCAGAGCTCTGTTAAACTGTAGCAAAAAGCATTTTCAGGCACTTCCATATCTCTTTTGAATCTGTGTCTACTTTTTCCCAAGCTGATCATAGTACACTCCATTCATGACACTGTACTTCTCAGCTATGGGAAACCATCTCCAGTGATTGATTCCTGAGACCAGTCCTCAGCCAGTGAGACACTAATAAAAGGAAGGGAGGAACCCAGCTGGTCTCTTTACTTCAGGCTTTATCAGGCTGATGATATTCTAGAAGGAAAAGCAAACCTCTGCTGCTTCCCCTTTGTTGTATTGCCACTGGCTTTCACAGCATTTGTATGGGGGTGGTAATGCAAGGGATCCAAGATGAAGAGGTGAGATAGTGAAAGGAAATAATCAGCAGGAAAAACAAGAAAGGAAGAAAGATGGTTTGACACCCTCCAACTTTTTTTTTTTTTTTTAATCGGAAATGGTGTCAGACAATCTTTCTGAGAATATCTTGCTTTTAGTTATCCTGGTGCACATTCCGCACATGATGTCTGTGATTCTCTAGAAATCTATCTGTGAAGTCCGATACAGATTTAAATATTTCTGCTGAAAAAAAAGAGGTGTTCATAACACATAAAGGACTAGTTTACACCTTGATTTGGCCTATCCTGTACTCACAGAATTGTGACATCCCAAACCCAATTGTTTGTACAGCAAAGGCACTAAATGCAGTGGTATATTTTCTAATTATTCACTTTTCTTCTCCTCCTTTTGTGGTTTTCCACATACCTATGCCGTATCTTTTTCTATACATGTATGTATATCCCATAGTTGTTTTACAATTCTATTTACAGATATAATACATGTCAACTTTAAGATCATTAGAGTAACAGAACAGGAGAAAAAGAAAGGTGCCATTCTGTCTATTGACTTGAAAGAAGATATCTTTTCCATAAGAGCCCTTTTGGGTCTGTTTGGCTGTGCCAAATTTAAAGGGCTGAAGGCCTTTGAATGCAAGCTGGGAACGTGGAAAGGTGTAGCTCCATGCTGGAAGTTGATAAGGGAGACTGTGAAATGCTAGACAAGAAAGAAAGCAAGAAAGAAAGAAAGAAGGAAATTTTAGCTAGGAGTAGGTCACTCTTTTTTTCACAGAGAAATGGCTATTATTAATTTTCTGCAGCTTACATTTCCCTCTCAGCAGAGTATTTATCTCTCTAGGTTACCGTTGTATAATAGTAAATTCTTAAGGTTTGCTTTTCTATTAGGTCACACAGTGCCAGATAGCTTTACAGCATGTCCAAATAATTCAACATCTTACTAAAAAAAATAAAAGGTTGTAGCAGCTATTAATATATGTGGCCCTCAAGGCTAACAGGAAAACTGGAGCCTTTATTATTTTTTTCATTAATTTCTAGAATGCGGGTCAGGTTTGCTGAGGTGTGAGTGGAGGATGGTGTAAATTTTTAAACAGTAGCACTCTCAGCAGTCATGCAGACTGCTGTAAATACAGTTTGTCTCACAGGACTGCAATATTTGAACAGTGTTCTCCATTTGAGCAGTGCAAAAGAATTTCCTAGATTTTTGCACTGCTTAGGGGCGTTCAGGACCTGGTCACACCTTCCATGAGGACTCAAGAAGCAAGCCTACCATCAGCCATCTATTACACTGGGGGTGATCCCTGCAGATGGAGTTATCTTTGAAATGAAAAAATTGCATCTACTCTTTTAGGTAGGGAGTGGGGAACAATATGGTCTGAAAAATTCTTATGTGAAAATCACCTTGAATATTGTATGAGTTGCACTTTTCAGTGAGTACAGAAGTATGTGATACTATCATTCTCCACATCTTAGACAGAGCATGAGTTTAATTTATGGGCAATACCTCTGAGTGCTCAATTTATCCCTGGCACTTTGAGTAAGCAGCAAGAACTGGAAAATTCATGTAGAAAGACAAGTTTCTTTTGGCCGCAAATTTGTTCTGATGCAGTTTTTCCTCATATTTTTTAATAGCAGAATCTACATGCTAGAAACTGTAATAATGTTCTACAGAAATAAAAACAAATGAAGAAAAAAATGAAGGTAGAAGTAGGGCTGTGATGTCATAAAGACAGGGAGGGAATAGAGCAAATCTAATAAATCTCAATATAAATCTTGAGATGATTAAAAATTTTAATTACAATGGTGATGCTGCCTAAATGTTGTGGGAAACACAAGAGTAGAAATGAAAATCATTGTAACTGAGATTGACACTAAATTAAAAAGGATAAAATTGTCTTTGGGATGGATAATTATGAAATAAATAACACTTTAAGTCATGGAAGTGGTGGTAAGGATTTGGGAAATCAGTACAACCAGAAAGATAGAGGTAGAGGTAGAGTTGAAGGGATCAGAAGAAAAATGTTTTACAGTAAGTGAATACCTGTTAAGGTTGTGGAATAGGTAACTTGGATTGATTTGAACAACTGGAAACTTTGAAGAAAAAAATAAGGAAAACACAAAATGGGATAATAAGGAACAGGTTTCCAATAAGTAGATTAGGCTGGACTGAAATGACATCTTTCTTTCAAAAGATAATTGTGATTTGGGACAGAAAGATCTTAAAAGATCTAATCGATCTGGATCATTACATAACTCACCTTTTAATAAAGCACACAATAATTCCATGTGCAGATTTGCTAGGAAAAACTGAGATAAATATGAAAGGCTTACTGAGTGCAGCTAACGGGAAGAAAAGAAATGGATAATGTTGAACCAAGAAATCTTAAACCAAGTGTTAAGAGTGAAAGTATTAAAGAGCCATTTTCAAGATGCAGGTCCTTTGATGTTGTGATTTATAAACTTCACTCTAAAAAGTGGAAATATTCTAATGAAATGTGTTGAATATTTGAAAATGCCAGGTACTTTTTATATGGAGTAATAAAGGGATAGTTGACATTAGGACTGATATAATGTAAATAGAGTAGCATACAAAATCAGGAAGTACAAAGGACTTTAATTATTAAAGACTAATAAACGAAATCAAACAAAGCCCTTGTAATAATCTGAGAGTTTATCAATGGGATGCCATGGGAAGGAAGTGAATCTGAGTGCATTCATCAATCACAGGTTAATTTGTGTGCTACTATTGTAAAGTGATGGTGAAAAAAGCTGGTAAAAGACTGGAATTTGTCAGGGGAGACATTTGCAGTGGAGGGAGTGAGAATATTAATGTGACTGTAGCAGGCTTGGATAAGCCCTGATCTGGAATATAGTGTTCAATTCTTCATTCATAGTCAGGAGAGATGAATTTGAAAAAATGCAAGAAACAGGCTGTTATGATTCTCAGGGGAAGGAAGAGTCTATTTCATGAAAGGATGCTGAAAGAGCTTAGAATTTTAGCAGAACAAAAGCAGAGAAGAAATAAGATTGCTGTCTTTAAATACATCAGGATGGTAAAGCCGGAGACAGGAAGGAAGTGTTTAAGCTAAAGAATAGTATTGGCTCAGGAACAAGTGAGAACAAACTGTCCAGGAATAAATTTAAACCAGAAAGGAAATGTGGGTAAAATACTCTGGTTTTCAAGAAAACAATTGTTGGAAATTGATTATATTGTGTTTAATATATTTATTATATTATAGCATAGCATAACACAGCATAACATAAGATTGCCTTCTAAAAGAGCATCATAGGAACTCTATTCCAGTTCTCTGTTATTTTGTGTGAATGTATAAATGACTGCATGTATAAATATTTAATTTGCAGTAAAACTGGAGGTCATCTGGGATTATTTAAACACAGATGAAAAAGGCAGGCCAATTCTATGTATTTACTCAGTAGTTAGAGTCATGGATTCTGGTGAATAGATACACCTGCCATTTACCATTGAGGTAAATGGTACTTTAGGAAAAATATGTCTATGCATCATACCTATAATATTTAGATAAAGTTAGTGGGTAAAACTGTTCACATTCTGTTCCCTTGCTCAAACCAATTTTGTTGTCTTAGCCAAAGTACATAAAAGATTAAAACTGATAAAAAGTCAGGCTAGAAATATGCCTCTGTGATTCCGTAATTTGGTTTTTGTTCTATCAAGAAAAGAAAAACCTCTCTGTCTGTGACCTGTTGGCTTTTTGTGTGTTTGTTTGTTTGCTTGTTTTCACCATAGGAATAACCTTTTATGAGTAAATGGATTTGAGTGGTAAGACGGTAGACCCTGCTATTCCAGTCTAGAAATGATACAACCTACCTAGAAGATAGTATGGGAGAGTACACGGTGGGTTTTGAGGAGAAATGGCTGAAAGAATTGTGTGGTGGTATTGAGCATACTCAAAAGAATTTCCAGAGTATGGTATTGAGGTAGGAAGAGTTGACTTATAGACACCTCAATGTCAAGTTGCAGAAACAAACCCCAAAACTCACAGACTATTGAAGCAAGTATGTTTATTTACAGCACTGGGAGTCATGGGGGATATTCCAGCCTTTCATGCTCACCCATTGCCTTTGTTCAGCTCCTTTTATGTGATATAATGTTACATATGCATTAGTTGTATTACATATACGTTCATTGTGTTACATATGCATTAGCTCTGTCAGAAAATTCCAGAAAAGTAGGAGGGGACATCATTATCATATACCACTTTTGTAATTCTGCCTCTGAACTCCCCCTCGGGGTCTTCTTTTGGGGGTCTTTGGATGAAGTAAGAAGTCTTCCTTGGCTCTAAACTTTTCACCTTTGCTGAGAATTACTGAGCTGGCATTGTCCAATTATCCCAAAACTGGTATCATCTCTAGGAGCACCTCTTTATCAGTCTTCAAGGTCCCTCTTCTTAAATCTCACAGATCCTTATCAATACCTCAAGGTTTTCTTGTTCTTGTTAGAATCTTCATTATAAAGTTAACCATATCCTGTCTGTAAGTTAGCATAAGTGAGCAAGGCCCTATTCTAACTTAACAGTATTCTGTCTAAAATTAGCTCTCGGAAGCAACTAAAAATACAATCTTTTGTCATCACTTCATATCTTGATCACCCCTGATCAATGTCAAAGTAGATGGGGCAGAAAATTAAGTGATGGAGGAAAAACATTGGCAGAGCCTTCAAATGCTCAGAAATTGGTTTTGTACATGCTGTTTGAAAAGGTTTGAGGTGCGAGTGAAGTGGTGAGGGAAGTTTTTCATTTTTCCAGTGAAAAAACAGTGAAGTTCTCTGGAATATGGTCTTTGTAATGTAAGAGGGCTTGGATTTTTGAGAAAAAGTCCTAGAAAGCTTGGCTGAGTCTGCCCTCCTGTTAAAGATAAAGGTTTTCTGTGATACTTTAGCTGCTTAAACTGTTCGTTAGACATGTGTGTTACACAGAAAGAGCATCCTCAGGAGGGCTTAGCATCTAACAGTTGCACAGTCTACCACCTGGTGAGCTGACCTGCTTTTTCTGAGTGCTGTTGCTCAGAGACACAACATAAATACAGATCATTGTTTCTGTTCTTCTTCCTCTGCCCTTGAATTAGCTTTTGGTCTCCTGTTGTTTATTCATGTCTCCATTCCTCCCCGTTTTGTTACAGTCACACATTATATTAATTTTCCCTTTCAAAATGATGATACCTCAGTTTACAATTTTAAACAAGAACAGTTTACTTTGCCACCAGTTTTCAATATCATTGCCACTTATGGTATACTACCTAAGTCCTTGTTTCTGTAAAAGGAAAATGACATTTACCATTTTCTGAGCTAGTGTAATTTTTCTGGGTATTTTCTTCAACATTGTTTACGATTGCTCTCAGACTGCCAAAATTACTATCAATAATAGATGTAAAAGCTACAATTATGGTTCTTAGGAAAAGATTTTAGGGCAGACCATGATGTTTTATTCTTTTAAAGTGAAATTGGCCTATTCACTGTTTACTGCAAAACATTCATTGACAATAAGACATGAACATCTTAAAGAGTTCCTCAGCCAAGCCTTAGTTTTACCTTTTCTGTTAATTAAATTTGAAAATGTATGCCAGTAGGAAAAAGGGATGGGAAGTGGCCAGTCCCTTCAGTAATGATTCACCCAGGATTTTTACCGTGTGCCAGCCTGCTCATGGTTCATGCTATCTTCATCATTTTGTCCCAGTGATTTTATAGAGTGTCGGGAATAGAATTCTGTCAGCATGACCCAAATCTTATTTTACAGGCTTTATTAAGAATTTCACATTAAAATAAAACCATTACATTTTGGGTTTAGCTGTATGGTTTTTTTTCTTGTTTGCTTTTAACACGTTTAACAGGGTGTGGGTTCAGTGCTGTTGGTCTTGTATTCCTGTCTTCCTAAGAAAACTCATAAGTGAAAAGTGAAAATAATCGTCAAACTACAACTTGAATTTGAATCAGTGTTGTAGTTTTCTTTATGGGTCTGCCAATAGTTTATATTGACAGTAGGGAAGCTGCGACCTTCAATGAGATGGCAAACGAGAAATTTCTAAGTGCCCTTTCAGTACTGAATTAACCAAATATTTCACTTCTGCTGAACTACAGAACTGATCTACTATTATGGGGTGTACCGTAGGGACCAAGTGCAGAGTGGCAGGTACCACTTGTCAAATTATTTTGAAACTGAAATAAGGTACCTTATATTTAGAATTGCAAGTCTCTCTCTGCTTTCTTTTCTTTACAAGTAAAAAAATTTTCAGACATGTGGCAGAGAGATCATGATTTTTCTCTAACACTGGTTTAATTTGAATCTCTGAATGGAGACGTAAGGACCTGTGCTATACAGGAACTCTGTCTAGGTTACCTACTCCTATGTGTGGCATCTAATGTGCACGGAGGTAAAAAATTCTCCCCATGTCTCATTTCCTCCTCTGATTCTAAAGGGCAAGATGACCAATTCCTTCTCACCCAGTATTCTCTCATTCAAGTTTTTTCTTAGTAGTATTTTGAATTAGAAAAATGCAAGCAGAGCAGGAGAAATTGTCATGACAGTAGCTGAATTAAATATGAAAATAAGAGATTGTACTGAAACAATGTGTTTATAGACTAGGTATTTAGATATTTTTCTCTTTTCATAACATTTTTTTTTAATTCTCTGGAGTCTCCTATCCATCATAATACAGAAAAAAAAGAGTAATTTTAAATCCAGATAAGTTCTTATTTAACTAATATAATCACAGATGTTTTCCTTGATTTTTTTTATTTTTTTAATTATTTCTTACAAACAATAGTTAGTATGCATTTGTACTATACATTAGGGGTCCATTACCTTGACAAAATTCATTGATTTTAAATTACCCTGAATGTAGAATTCCACATTGGAAAATTAATATAATGTTAATGTCTCTGGAAGTCGTAAAGTGCTCAGAAAACTCCCCAAAATCACATGAAACATTATATTGCTTCTAGAAGTTTTGTTTTCCCTTCTGGTTTGTTAGATGGAGCTCCCATTGCTTTCTTAGTTTCTGGACTTTGTCACAAAGCTGCCTGAAGAAGTAATAGAACAATGCTTCATCTTTTTGGCACAGATTTGTTAGAAAAACTGCTTTTGTAGAGAAATGGGAAGCTGTATTCTCCCTTAAACAAAGAATCTGACCATTTCTTTGGTTCTGGGAGTATAGGAAACCAAATCAACTTCTATATGATCAATTTTTTACCGTGGTGCTTTCATCAAATGCCCAAGGTGGAATTCATTTCAGCTACCACTGGATTTCTACATATTAGATGTTTAGAATGCATCTAAACCAGGCAACCTTTGCTCTCATAGTACTGGAGAGAAAAAGGCACTTTAAGAGCCATTCATGTGACCTAATTTAGTTGTTTGCTTTTGGATGAGATGAATCAGAATACACATTTCATCAGGCTCAGTCACCACTGCTTCAAATATAGTGTACTTGTCTGTTAACACTCTCCTGTAGGAGTTCCTGGAGTCCAGAAATGTTTGGTTTCCCTGGAATAGTGCTGGTGACCACATGTTGTCTTTTCAGTGCTGAGGACAGGCTCCATGTACTCCAGAGGCAGCTGTAGCCATCAGATACTGTTCAGAGTAGGGAAAAGCTGGTTACAAAATGGGAAACATTTCTCTGTTCTTGATAATCCTGAACCTCTATTTTTTGTATAAAAAACAGACAAACTTGCCAAGGAGGTAAAAATTGCCATTCTTACTGAGATGAAACTTGTAATAAATAAATAAAATCACTTTTTTTTTTTTTCAGCTTTTGGACTGACACCATTTTGGAATGACATCATTGTGTTATTTTATATGGGGTGGTAACTCCCATGATTTCAAAAAAGGTAATTTAGGGGTTAAGATAATTACTATGTCTCACCTAATTTATGCCATCATTCCATCCAGAGTTCCTGGGTGTTTCATAAATGCTCTCAGCAAAATAGTACAAATGTGGTGTGTCAGCATCCTTTGAAAGGGTGTACAAGAGACTGGTGAACTGACATAACAGTTCTCAGATAAAAAGAAGGGAAAGACTTCTTTCCCCACTGCCCCCATCCATCCCTAATCCATGTACTCATTTGCTTGGAGTATCTGAGTAGTCTTGCTCGTATTTTCTTCTGTGAGAAAATGCAACTCACCAATACGACAGAATTTCTCTGTTTCCTTTTTCTGATGGATTAGGGGATGGAATTTGCACACTGAAGGGCAACATGAGCACCAGAGCTGGATCAGAGGAGTGGCCTTTCAGAAGCAGCAAGCTATTAAGACTAGTTCAGTCTGCCTTGTCTGACTGTGCCCTGCATCATACAAAGCACCACATGGTAAAACACACTTCTGCACCGTGAAGAAGCTAAGTTAAACCTTTTCTATGGGGTTTCTTTACCTCAATCCATCTTTACTCCTGTGATCCTGGCAAAGAGCTCTATGTGATCTATGACTTAGCCTCTGACTTTCTTTTCACAATCCAATTGTGATGCTGCAGAGCAAGAAATAACTCTGGCAATTCTTACAATATGGGTTGGTTATTCTGATGCTTTTAGCTCTTTATGCCTGTAATATTTGGGCCAAAATTTTAAAATGCAGCATAAATTTTGGGGTCCTAAATTGCCATAAGTCTGGCACTGAGAAACATAGAGTGCTCATTTTTTAAGGTGTTAGTAGATACATACATCTTCTCTAGCCAGACTGAGATGGGGGAAGAAGGTCAGAAAATAATAAAGGAGTGTGAGGGAAGGATGACTTAATTTCATTTGTTTATAGGTGAGCTTGAATTCACAGAAACCCAGAGGAGACCACCATTACTGAAAATTTGATCTTGGGATTATCAAAGTGGTTCACCAAAAATAGAATCACGGAAGTGAAAGCATTTTTCCAAAGTATTCTCATGCTCAATGAAATCTACAGCAGTAAATTAACTGTTGAGAGGAACTTGTAAAAGAATAAGAGACATTTTGTGCTTGGAAAGGAACTGGTTTGAACTAGCTATCTTAAGAGATAGCAGACATGGAAACAGTTTATCAATATCTATGAGAGAGAGAGTGTCACAAACACTGGGGAAGGATGTAATACCAATGTAATTATTACCAATGTAATAATCCCCACACATGGCAATAATCCTAAAATGATTGACATTTGTTTTACTAAGGAATGAAAGCACAAATGAACCTGGTCTCCGATCACTCTCTCGAATAAGGTAACTTCCAGGTTTTTCCGCTTGTCGAAGACGTTCTTCTGCAATTGTTCGGTCAAGTTTTCCATGATACCACTGGTTGATGGGGGGCGCGTTGAACAGACATGGAAACAGTTTATCAATATCTATGAGAGAGAGAGAGTCGCAAACACTAGGGAAGGATTTCAATGTAAGAAGTTAATTTACAGTCAGGAAAGTCTACCAAACACAAAATAGAGACAGTGATTACTCCTATGAAGCGGGTTTGCAGGCTGCCAGGCATACTGTTTGTTAATGACCGGGTCTAATCTGATGGACATATTTACTCAGAAGAAAATTACTGAGATTTACCAGTTTGAGAACTGTGTCAAATCACAAAAACTGTTGCAGAGCTGTGAGATGGCCAAAAAAAGCAATTCAGACAATGAAAAATCTGCTAAATTAGTAATAATGGTCAATACACAATATTGTGGCAGTGTAAAAATTATATGAATAGACTTTCCCGGAATAGATGATTTATTTTTGCAAGTAAATTTGAGCATGTAGTTGACGTTTGACCTTACTGAGAAAAATAACAGCTACTGAAAAGAAAGCTTCTAAACCTGAAAATAGACAATAGCTGGCTTGAGTTTCACAGCCCTGTTAGATTCAAATAACTTGACATGTTGTTCTTGTCCTGTTTCATTGCTTTCATTCCATGTTATCCATGAGGTAGTGCTAAACAAGGATTTAAAAAATAAAACATTTGGATTGCATTTTTGAACTATGTAATTTACAGAATTTACAAAGGCTAATAAAAATTTTTTCTGCTTTGAAAAGTTTCTTCAAAAAGAAAACAAGTAAAGTTGATAATGGTCTGCTTTTCTGGATGAAAGATTCTGAAAAATAGAAAATTAAAAGTTTTGCTTTCCCTGTCATTTGTTTCACAAAGAAATTTAATGAAAACCAAGCAAATACAACTGTAATATCACAAGGTGTGCAAAACTAACAAATGTTACAAAGTATGCAACTAGCAACTTCAAAGCTCAAGGTTGTAAGAAGCACATCAAACTGATCATACCCTCAAAACTGTTCTGAGTCATGCAAATTTCTTCATATAATTTTAGGAAAATCAAGTCTTTCTAACCTTAGAAAGTACGGAAGATGCTGAGCTCACAGCTTTTGTTTTACAGATACATTTAAAAATTTAAGCCTAAAATGTCCTTCTCTCATGTGAGTTACACCAGATCTTAATCAAGTGATGGGCTCTCTCCCCAGCAGTCTTCCCAGTATTTAAGGGAGATATCCAATGCAGCATACATTTACCTGTGGAATAAAGACTGAATTACTGTAGTTCTCAGTTATAACCATAATTGTGTCAGAAGTATAGACATTCCAAAATAACTCTGGGAAGCAGAAAAGTAGGATTATTTATAATAGTTTTTTTCAGAGTGGTCATGGACTACATTTGATGTTTTAAACCAGCAAGGAGAGCAAAGTGAGATGGACTTCTGCTGCAGGAATCCCTGGATAAGGTTGGGAATGGACAAGACTTACAGCTCATGGTACCTCTGCTTACCAACCAGCACAGACCCCTCCCATGTCTTCAGGGGCTTTGACCCCAGTTGCTCACGTGAACTGTCATGCTGAATGTGCTGCTTCCATTCACTTCAGGGATACACTTTTCCCTGGACGTTGAAACTTCCCCAGCTTTGTGACTCGGAGATCCACAAGTAACACTGGCATGATTTTATATTCCTAGCCGCAGTCCTTGATTTCCTGACCCCTCTACCCCTCTCTGGCATGGTTGCTAACAGCACGTAACTTGTAAGGAGAAGCATTTAGAGGTCTAAAATAGGTCAGATGAACCTGTCTGTAACACATGTATATTTTTTTTATCTTTCGCCCTTTTTCCTTCTTTATTAATCTTGGAGTGACTCATTCCAATATTTGACTTGTAAGTATGTAAAAATAGGAGAGACAAATCTCACTTTTTCTTCAAAAATGATTCTTGGATTGCAGATGACTGCAGTACAAGATAATGACAGAGAACTAGTAGGGTGGTTCACGTGGTATGGTTCGATTCAGAACAACCTAGCATTCGACACCAGGTAATGCAAATGTTCTTTTAATACCTTTGCCAATTTTCAGTGGCTATTTTCCTTTTTTTAAAGGGAATAATAGAATCCCTGTAATCCTTAATTTTCACTTAGACCTTCAAATTAAATTTATTAAACTGAAAAGAAAATCACTGAAACCTTTTATATTTAAAAGGTAGTGATAATAAAAATCTTGGTTTCAGCAATAAATTTGATTTGTAAAGATACTAAAATCCTGCTTAACATAACACGGTTTGGATATAGAAATTAAAGATGACTCATTTCAGATATCATTTGCATCATTTACATTTTATAAATCTTAATCACATGATGCTATACAGTCAAAAATAATTAAAATACTTTAGATGAGTGTAGAATAAACTATTACTCTTCTAAGGTCTGAGTTAGTGTTGGATTGTATAGGAGATCTATGGTGCATCCATTTAAAAGATGTTAACGTGGCAGAAATTTATTAGAGATATGCTTTCCTGATATACAGAAAAAGATGGGAGTTTCCTGAGAAGAGAAAACTTCAGCCTTTGCAACTGAGTAGTAACTGGCAAATCAGCACATAGCAAAAGACAAATTTGAGTCAAAGAAATTTTATGAACTTCTTTGGAATTCAGCATTTCCCTGTCCTTAGTATCTAAAATAACTGAGCTTTGATTTAAAGCTGTGAATGGCTTCTCTTTTCCTCTTCAATATGTTTTTCAAGTATTTTGTTCTCTTCTCTCTGTCAATTGAATTTTCAAAAATATGAATTTCAGTATTTTTGTGTTTCTTCACTCTTTGTTTTCAGAGCATATATTTGATATTTTCAGCATTCAGTTGATTTGTAACCGAAGTCATTGATAGAATTTTCTGCAATTTCAACAAAACTAATATAA
The DNA here is from genome assembly GCA_013396775.1 of Cephalopterus ornatus. Lineage (NCBI taxonomy): Eukaryota > Metazoa > Chordata > Aves > Passeriformes > Cotingidae > Cephalopterus > Cephalopterus ornatus. Next base: position 363,271 of record VZRE01006833.1, read on the forward strand.
AGATCACATTGTGTAAGTTTGGAACTGAAGATTTCTATTATTTATAAGACTCATACATCTGTTTCTTCCATAGAGTGTTTATGACTGAAAATCAAGAAAGATATTTTTAGGGGCTATTTTGTAATTATTTACACACGATATGATTTTAAATTTTTAGTTATTTATTTATTTATGAAAAAGAAGTTGAAAGTTCTATAAGAAACAGATAAAGGACCAATCTTGAACCTGCATTTGGAAACCAGAATTCTCAGACATTAAAAAGGATCTTTCATATAAAGTCCTTAGCAACCACTTTAGATTCTGAATACACGTGCAACAAGCAACACGTGCTCCTGCATCACTTCTAAGAGGCTGTATTTATCTGTTTCCAAAACAATTAATCTTGGTGATTCCTCATAATAGAAAAATAGCTTTTCTTATTTTCCTTCTCCACATATGAAATGTGTGAAAAACAGTAAAACAAATTAATTAATTGTAAGTAGAAGGAAGCCTCCATTGTAAGATCTCAGGCTACATAAAACCTGCAAATAACCATTGCTTATTATATATGCATATATATATGCCTGCCTTGGAAGATCCAGAATTTTTCTGGTCACACAAGCTGCACAACTGAAGTACACACCAGCCAGCCAAAGTAATTCCTTGTAGTACTCTAAGTATTGAGTTTATCATGTTCTGATAATCTCTAAAGTTATCTTAACCTCAGCTTCTTCCTACCTTTTAAACCTGCAGGCAACCTTCCTTATTTATACTCTCTGCTCACCAGCCAAGAATATGTAAAAAAAAATAATTGCTACATTCCTTTTTGAGGAAGGCTTGGTACTGCTCTCATGGATGAATGCATTTGTATAGAGAGTGAGAAGACAGGCAGTGGATGTGAGGGGAATCCACAACACCTGGTTCTCAGCCTTCCCTTCTCACTGTGCATTTTCCTGCCTATACCAGGATCGATATAATCATCTATTTCAACAACAGTGCATCTGGGTCCCTGGAAAAGCTGTGTTTTGGATGATTAAATAACTGCACAGTGAAATTCTCTTAGAAATATTTTCTATTGAGCTGGGATTAAAACGGTGGTAATAACAGGAATTGTTCTGGTCAAATAATTTTGAAGTTTTAGATTGTATTAAGACAGTGTAAAATGCACATTGATAACTTCATTATTCCCTCCCTCCAGTGTGTATATCTGACTGGTCAAAACCAGGATATGACTATCTTAGAACAGATGATAATGGAGGTCTTAAATCTATTTGTTTCAAACAGTAAAAACTCACTAGGTATTGCCTATAAAACCAACCAGCTGTGAAAGCTCTGCCTGCTGTCTTTGTCAAGCACTGTGGATCCAAAGGTAGTTAGACTCTAGAAAAAGAGGGAAGAAAACTTCTGGGGTGTGAATTGCTTACTTAGGTAGAAAAGGTGAAAATTATTTGATGCCATGAAATGATTTGTTTGTTTATTCACTGGATTTATTACATAAAAAGAAATTCTTTATGTTCTATGAGGAGACTGCAGGGAAAAGTGGGAACTGGGGGATAACTATTTTGTATGAAACTGAACTGAGGTGGTTCTGGAAGATGAGGGCAGGGCTGACTGATTTACTGAGCTGGCTAAGGGATGTAGAAGCAGGACTAGGGTTGATATGAAGCAGTTTAAGTGTTTTTCTCAATCAACTCTGCCACAATGAGAGGCAAATGTGGGAGCTGGTAATCTACAGAAAGAAGGAGTGATTTAATGAGAGAGTGGGTAACAAGAGGTCAGAGAGGAAGAATTTATTTCCAGGACTGGAATATATTTTTCTGGAATAGACTTTTTTGATATTGAGAAAAACATCTCATTACCCACATAGAACAGTACTGTGGCTGAATCTAAAAGCTCTTCTGGCTAACGGTGTGTATTTAACAGGAATCATCTGAAAAAAATTGCTTTGATGTCATACTTAATTGCTTTGGTGGAAGGAACTAAAAAAATACCCACAAAAACACTCTACCATGGCTTTCAGTACTGTAGATTTTACATGGGTATATCACTATTACCTTTGAATCACTAAATGCATCCTCTAGGTCAGTGGATGATTTCCTTAAATGGCAGATGGTTGATGACAAGTCAAATCATGCCAAGTGCTTTGTAGGAATGGAAAGCTTTTGAAAGTGCTAACTACATGGAAGCATTTCTTCTCTTTAGTGTTGCTTTTCATTTCTTTGACAATATAACCTGTGGGGATGTAGGGATGCCTAACTGACCTCATTCTTGGGTATTCATATTGCAATGTCAGTGTTTCCACTGAGCACTGAAACAACTTTGTGGGATCAAAACTAAGGCTTTTAGAAGTTCTATGTTTTGCATTCCTTCTATAATGAAATATGCATAGATACACTGTTATGATGCTTTAAATGAACTGCTGTTTACAACATTAAACACAGAAACTATGATGAAGCTTATACCACTTTGTAATTTTCATTGGCATTTAACCTAATTTACAGTGAATGCTGCTTAGTCCGGGTGGATACTAAACTGCAGCTGTTCTTTAAACATTATTCTGTGTAGCCTCCAGAGTTGATTCTAATTTGTTTGCCTTCCTTTCAAAGCATTGGCTCCCCTGTTAGGGAAAAAAAAAAAAGGTGATTTGCTACAGTTAACAGGCAGTTAGCTGAGAAAGTTACATAGAATTACTCAGCTTTGAATTTCATTTGCTGTGAAATGTTACTGCAATAGAATATGTTGCTGTTATCTTTAATTGGCAGGTACAGTTTACAGAATTATGTATTTCACGTATTTCTTGTAGTGTTTTGACATAAAAATATGTTTGTCTTTTGAATTACCAATCTGCTTTTTCACTCAAATATAAAATTTTGAGGGTATGTCAGGACTTTTTCTGTCAAAGATATCTTGCCTGTTTCCTTAGATAAATCTTCATTTTCATTCTTTCTGTAATTTTTCTTCTAGATTGCTCAGGTCCCTCTTGTTATCAAAATACCATACAAAGGCATAGTAAAATTTCAATTGAAAACTTGGTGAGTTTGTGGACTTTGCATCAATCTAGGAGAAAGATAGTCAGACTTTAGGAAAAATATTATTTCAGTTTGGTTTTCAAAAACAAATTACATAAAATTTCTTAATTTTTCCTTTTAGTAGAATGCTCTCTTGTTTTGACACTTTTAATTTCTTTCCAACCATTAATTCCAAAAATATCAACAAACAGCATGACTTAACATAAGGAATTAGTGTTTGATACTATATGCTCTAGCAACTTTCATCATCCAACAAGACTACTTAAACTGCACTAAAGTTACGTCTGTGAGAGATGATATGCTGGACATATGGTAAAGTTTTAACTCTGGTATTTCTTTGGACTGAAGAATTGCTTTTGACAAATACTTTAGTGTAATGAAAATGGGGAAGAAGTGATATCCTATCCATGTAGATGTCTCTCAACAACCGACCCATGTAAGATTTCAACCCTTCACTTAGAAGGAACTCTATAAAAAGGACCAGATCCTCAAATGGTAGTAAAACATCCAATAGTGTAAAAAAACCCTATATGCAAATTCTCCCCCCTCAGTTATGCACTCAGGGATGTGCTGTGTGCATCACTCTATGAACATAAATTTACACATAACATAATGATAATAACATGTTAGAATTATAGTAGTCAAGTTTACTGGTAAATAGTCAAACAATGTATGCACAATGAATGTATACCATTTATATTGCTCAAGAAGAAGATGGGTAGAACAGCTGATCTGATAGTGGAAAAATGTTAAGATCGACTATCTCATCCGCATTCTTTAAAGCCAGAAGGAGTTATGCTCCCTGATGGGCTGTACATACAGGAAAACTCCTAAGTCCTACCCACCTTTCAACTTTTACTTACACCAAAGATAACCCAAATTTAAGCCTGTAAAAGCATACAGATTGCACAAGAAAGCATGCAGCAATTTTTTCTTTCATTGTTTCTTATATAAGCACACGGACACAGTTTTAGATGTGGCTTTCAAATTGGACTGCTAATGTTTGTTTCCTCCATTGGAGACATTCAAATGCACTTTCTAAAATGATGTCTTACCTTCATAGCAAGGATGTGTATGTGGCTGAGCTTGAAGCAAGAACAGATGAAGGAGTACACCTTATAAGAAGCATCACAGGCTTTTTGTTTGATGCCTGCAGCTATTCCTATGAGAATTATTTTTAATTATGCATTACTAGTAATAGTGGTCCCAAATATTTCTGTGGAAGAAAAATTACATGAAAGTAGTGATATACTTTGTATAGTACCTTATTCTTGTGTGAGTATGGACACTAATTGTTCAGGGATTTTTTTTTATGTACAAAGGTGGTTCAAGAGGATAGTCCTTAAAATATACTGTAGTGCGTTGACCCTGACTGGATGCCAGGTGCCCACCAAAGATGCTATATCAGTCTCCTCTGCAACTGGATGTGGGTAGGAAATATAACTAAAAGGTCATTCGTTGAATTAAGAACAGGGAGAGATCACTCACCACTTACCATGGTCATAGAACAACTGAAGTAAGCAAGCCCCTTTGGAGAGCATCTACTCCAGTCCCTGCTCAAAGCAGGATCATCTAGAGTAGGTTTCTTAGGGCCATGTCCAGTTGTGTTTTGAATATCACCTAGGACAGAGATGCCTCAAGGTCTTGGGCCAGCCTGACCTGAATATTCAACTGCTTTCACAGTAAACAAAAAGTTTTTCTAGTATTTAAGTGGATTTTTTTTATACAGCAACCTGTGAATGAAGTTTTGGTTTGGAGGCCTTAAAGTGAGAGGGAAAGAAATGATTGCTTGCAAAAGAACAAGCCCCTCTCTTTGAGGGGAACATGGTCTCTGTAGGGCAGGGTTTTGGTTTGCCTCTGTTATACTATAGAATCGAAAAATCTGAAGAAGGGGGTCAAGCTCTCCACTGTTACCTGGGAGCACAATAAAATCTTGTGAAATAGAAAGCTCTTTCTTAAAGAAGAGTGTAAATAAGACCCCTAAAGGATTCAATTCACTGCATGGATGAAGCAGTTCGATGCACCAGGAAGTATGGGAGGTGTAACAGTAGTAGCTTTAGCTGCAGTGAGTAAATGAAATACAGAATTCATAATGATATGGCATAATGACACAAATTAAACTGTCTTCAGAGAGCTGATTTTCAGGCTGTGACTTATTTGAGCAGTGAATTTCATTTCTGAGACTCAGGTAGCTCACCTAATCCAAAACATTGTGTAAACCCCCACTTCAGTGACTTAATCTTGCAATTAATAATAGGAACTGATATGGCAGTATGAGTAAATTCATCACTTCATAGATAAGTACCTGAGAAAAGTGTCATTTCAACACCACTTACCATCTGAACAGATAATTAGGACAGAAGGGACAGGAAAGGGAATTAAAAATTCAAGTGGATAGAGCATTTAAAATCAACACAAGTTCTACTCATTTTGTTTATTTATTTGAAAGTTTTCTACTGTCCATTATAGCTCTAACTATCTAAGAAAATGTGGGATGTAAAGACTATTTTGAAAGAGTACTATTAAGAGGTTTCTAAGGTAAGAGCCAGGGACATTACATAAATCAGCAAGCACATTATAAAGAAGAAATGGTCAAACAGTTTCCACCAAATATTTATTTCCAGACAGAAAGGAATTTTTTTGCTACTTCTGTACAGATGCAACTGAAATATGACTGGATTTATATTGAAATATTACCAAGGTTTTGTCTACAAAGAAAAAGCCCAAGTTTGGGACTTGGTTTTCAATGACAAGTTGAATTGTTACAGTGTAAACATAATTGAAAAAGTATTTGTTCTTCCAGTTTTCTTTAAAATTAACCATAATGCCTTTTTCTATTCAACTCTACTTACAAGTATAATCACAGAGTCACAGAATCACAGAATATGTTGAGTTGGAAGGGACTGACAGGGATCATCAATTCCAAATCCTGGCCCTGCACAAGACCATACCCAAGAGTTACTCCATGTGCCTGAGAGCACTGTCCAAACACTTCTTGAACTCTGTCAGGTTTGGTACTGTGACCACTTGCCTCCTCATACGGCTTCCCCTCAAGGCCACTCACCAGTTTTGTTGCCCTCCTTTGGACATTCTCTAACAGCTTATATCTTTCTTATATCGTGATGCCCGAAACTGCACACGATATTCAAGGTGAAACCACACCAGTGCAGAGCAGAGCAGGACAATTCCCTCCGTTGACCGGCTGGCGATGCTTTGCCTGATGCCTGCCAGGACAGGGTTGGCCCTCCTGGCTGCCAGGGCACTGCTGACTCATATTCAAGCTGCCGTCAACCAGGACCCACAGGTCCTTTTCTGTGGCTCTCCTTTCCAACATCTCACTTCCCAGTGTGTATGTACATCTGAGGTTGCCCCATCCCACGCG
>VZRE01006835.1:0-13221 GCA_013396775.1 Cephalopterus ornatus
CAAGCAAAGTAAAACAAGGAATTAATTCAATGCACCCTGGGGGCAGATGGGTGTTCAGCCATGTCCAGGAAAGCAGGGCTCCATCANGTGTTGGTTTGGCAACCAGCCACTTGAAAAGATGGGTCATTAGTTACGCTCTTCAATCTTCCCACCTACAGGTGCGACCCCGGCTTTTCTGGGGGACCCCCTTTGGTCAGTTGGGGTCACCTGTCCTGGTTGTGTTTTCCCCAGTGCACCCCCATGCTCTTCGACAGGTGACCTCGTGAAAAATAGAAAAAGCCTTGACTCTGTGTAAGCCCTGCTTACCGATAACAAAAACATCCTTGTATTATCAACTCTGTGTTCAGCACAAATCCAAAACACAGCTCCCATAAAGGCCACTGGTAACAAAACTAACTTAACACCAGCCAAAACAAGATGAGGTTTGAATATTGTTTTTTTGTTGATATAACTAGTCGTTCCTCAGGGAAATCTCTTGCTATCAACTTCATGTGGAATATTTCAACAAGCATAACGGTTCCTACAGTCCTGTTGTCAGCATAACCGTTCCTACAGTCTGCCTCAATAATAAAATCAGTCGCTTCTTGGAAAACCAAACCAAACTAACCAACCAAAACCAAACCAAACCACCACCACCACCACCAAGGTATTAGATGATGGTACTCTAACCTGCTTCCATCTACAGCAAAAGATTTTAGCTATTCAGTATTACCATCTTGGGTACACTCTAAACATAACAGTTAGGAAATAATCTTTTATGAACACCAATATCTACATTGGTAGATGTTGAATCACGACAACCATGATAGAGAATAAACTTCATCCCCAAAGCATAAAACAAGTGAACACTGGACCTAATGAAATGTGATTTCTATGAATGTATCCCATATTCCCGCTGCCCTTCAGCAACAAGAATCCCCAGTCACCCATTTGCTTAGAATTCTGAGTAACGGGGATGAAGAAAAAGCAGAGGCATTCACTGTTCTGGGTTTTTTTGCTTCAGACTTTCATAAACTCACAGGCCTTGGGCTGTCCCGTCCCTGGAGTCAGAGCACCACCAGTGTGGGAACAGTGGTGTTCCATTCCTGGACACTAAAACTAAGGGCCAGCTGTATCAGGTGAATGTTCACAAGTCTGTGGGAGCCTGGTGGGATTCATCCCAGGGTACTGATGGAGCAGACAGATGATATGGCAGAACCCCTCTTGGTTATCTAAAAAAATTGGCATTTCAGAGAGATCCCTGCTGACTGGAAGTTTACCAACGTTATGCCAATTTACAAAAAAAAGGTGTGAGGGAGGACCCAGGGAATAACAAACCTGGAGTCTAACCTCAGTACCTGGGAAAATTATGGAGAAGATTGTACTGGATACTGTTAAAAGACATTCAAAGAAAATGTGATCATCAGACACAGTCAGCATGGGTTCACAAAGGGAAAGTCCTGTTTAACTAATTTGTTATCCTTCTATTACGAATGAAGGGAAGGCTTCATCCAATATACACGTTGTTTTTCTGGACTTTAGCAAGGCTTTTTACTCTGTCCCTCACAGCATCCTTCTGGACAAGTTGTGCAGCTGTGGGATGAGCAGGTACAAGGTGTGCTGGGTGAAGAACTGGCGAAGGACAGAGCTCAAAGGGTTGTAGTGAATGGGGCTATGTCTGGCTTGCTGCTGCTGCCCTTCCTCAGGTCTCACTTCTAGAGCTAGTTCTGTTCCATATATCTATCAATTACCTGGATGCAAGAATTGGCAGATTTACTGATGATACTAAATGAAGATGCTGGGATTTAGGCACAAAGCTAAACTGGGAGATGATTAGCTGGAGAGAAGTCCTGCAGAAAAGGATTTGGCATGCTGATCAACAGCAAACTCGACATCCCTCATCAGTGTGCCTGGGCAGTCCGGAGGGCAAACCTCATCCTGGTGTGCATCAAACACAGCACAGCCAGGCAGTCAACAGGGGGGGATTGTCCTGCTATACTCAGTGTTGGTGAGACCTATTCAGTTCCATTCCATTCCATTCCATTCTGTTCCGTTCCATTCCATTCTACCCTCCCCTGATTTGCTTTCTTCTGAAACTTTTCCTAAAACCACCTTGGGGTTCAAAACCATTAGGAAAGAGCACTTATAGGCAGATATGCAGACAAGCCAAATGGAAAGACAAGCCACATTCAGATACTTTGAGGAAATGAGACTAGTTATTCAGAAATATCAAGAGAGGCTAGTGTTTATAGACTACCTCTACAATCAGTAGAGCCTAAATCCCTCAGCAACAGAGGATACAGCTTTTCAAGTTAGGCTTACACTGAAGACCATTCCCTTAAGGAATCTAACCCCCACACCCACAGATTGGCATAAAAGGGAACAGTAGAAATTAGGCACCAGAGGTTAAAATTACCCTCTGTGGATACTCTTCATGGTGTATTAACCCATTACTCCATGGAAATACAAAAAGTTTTGGCTGAAAATGTCAGTCTAAATAGAAGAATTCTACTACTGTGCAAACATCTTGCATTTGTATCTTCAGCTGGGGAGAAAGTGGGAATTCTTCCTGAAGACTTTCTTTGCTGATTGATGATTATACTCCAGGAAAAACAAAATACAAAAATTCATGAAGTCTAATAGTTTCTTGTTACTGAATTTTAAATGGTTGCATAAGATGCATCTGCATCACTGATACATCCATAGTGTCATTCATATTATAATCAAAGACTAAGCAAACACATAAACAGAAAGATCTATGCATGTAAGCATTTAATATTTCATAACTTTTAAAATCCTCATAGTATTCAGACCAAGCCTTTTTTTCCTCAGGAAGACAAATTGTAGCTCCACACAGTGATGCTGCACCCAGAAAGAGCATACAGAATACCGTTGTATCAAGGAGTGCCTCTTCTTTTTTCAACTCTAGATTATTAGGCTTTATAACAAGAGAAGAATATTTTTATGATCAAATTCAGCCCCCCTCAGAGAAGATTTCAAAGAAAACTATGACAGTGTACTGAAAGGCAGACATGAAAATATGATGATTTCTGTAGCAAAAATCTGTTGTAAAGAATAAACTGTCATGCCTGTGTGCTTTCTTGGACAAATCCCATTTTCTGTCCAGGAATTATGACCAGTAGTTTTTGAGAATTTTTTCTTTTTTCAGATTGTTACCAAACAAGAGTTATATTTCTTTAAGAAGGAGTCCATGCAGCAGCATGAGAAGATATTGGAAATTTTTTTTAACTTTAGCACAATAGTGTATGGTCCCTTTATTTGTGGTTAATGCTTAGTTTTGTATCGTGTAGTGCTCAGTACAAATTCCAGAGATTAGTGTGGCTTTGTGTTAGCTCCTCATATCTGTGACTAATAAGTCATGTGCCAGCTAAGGCTTTGTTATTTACTTATATTAGTGATTAATATGTACTTGTAGATGTCTTAGTTTTGAGAACATAGATAGAGTGTCAGAGTAAAGAATGATTAGAGGAGTGCATCATGACCTGACCACATATTTGAGATACTTTCAAGGAAAGAAGAGTCATCAGAAGATTCAGGACTATAAAAGGGAATTTTGAGGAATAGGATGTTCCCAAACAACCACCAAACACCCTCAGAAGACCCCTACTCCTGTCCAAATAAGTACAAGGAAACAATTAGTATATAAGCATGTAGTCAGGAATGTAATGAATATATAATAGAAGTGTAATGAATACCTAGTAATTTCATGAACATAACTTGGTCTTTTAGGTTGCTGCTCATGCATGCTTTGAGGAGTAATCCCCACATATTCAGCAGTGCTAATAAAGTAATGTCGGCTTTCTAACCTAGCAAATTGGTTGGAGAGTTTATTTCCACAGTTTCTGGGGACAAGTTGTTTGGTATTCCTACAGTGTGCATGAAAAGTAGCTTCAACTGGCGTTGCTGTTGGATGTTAGGAATGCTGTACATTTGGTTATTTTTGGATGTTTCTAAGCAAATGAGATATTATGTGTACTTCACAGCAGAGCAAATATTTCTTCAAAGCATGAGAATTACTGTATGCGCACACTGCAAGTGATTTGTTCAAGATGAGTTCCCAAAACTGTGAAATTACAGCACAACAAACTGTAAAAACACCAATAACAAACACAGAACTGCAAATGAAATCTCCTCTCTCAAAAATTCAGATGGTTATAAATTTAGGAAAGCATGTTGTATTCCAGTTTAAAACACAGATAATGTTAAAATAATCCCATCATACCTGCTACTGCAGAACAAGAAAACATTCAGTTTAATAAAATCAAGGTAGAAAATTTTAAACCGCTTAAAATAATTTTGGTGACACGTTGTAAAATTAGCCAAGGGGTCTTCCAGAAAGGTAGCATTACTAAAAAGTAATGTTATTTATAACTATCATTAGGAACAAGTGTCTGGCAGAATGTAAGATACTTTGCAGATTACATAGATAATGTCAACATCTAGTTACTACAAAGACATGTACTGTACTAGTTCTAACTATAGACCTGAGACTCTCTTAATCAATATAGAAATATAATTCCTGTCTATCCATCAATCCAGCACACATTAGGATTCAAATTCAAAGGGCTTTAGCTAGGAAAACATTCTTTGTCAGGAAAGCACTCAATCAGAGACAGAAGGCCTATGTACAGACAAGTCAAAGGCTGCTATCTCCCTAGATTCTTGTATTTCTTACACTTCTGGTTGCGGAAATCTCTCCTGACACCTGCTTCCTAAATTACAGCATGTTTGAACAGAAGCAGTCAACTTTTTCTATCCTGAACAGAAGAATGTTAAGAGACAGCTAATTGCCTTTAAGCCCCCTCTTCATCTATAGTAGCAGCTACAGCTGTTTCTTTGCACTTGCTACATCCTAGCCACTCAAAAGTCTTTCAAAATATTAATGAAAGATGCAACAATAATGGGTGAGATAAAAGCTTGTAGCTGGGCAGGACTCTTCCCCTCTTCCAAATGTCTCAGGTGTGAGGTGCGTCAGTGTGAGATTGTAACACAGTAAAATGGTGACACTGCATACTGTAAGCACACCAACAGAAATGAAAACTGCCACAAAGATTGACTGGGTTTGTCAGCCAAAACAAAAAAACCAAAACCAAAATCAAAATCAAACAAAAAACCAACCAACCAACCAACCAAAAAATCACCAAAACCAAAACCAAAACAACCAACCTCGCAAAAAGGAGATTCCAGGATTAGTTTTTAAATACATAGCAAAAATGTTTCAGTGACTAGTTTCAAAAGTCTGCATTTTTGGCCATTTATAATAACCTAGCCATCTTAATTGGAAGCCCTAAAAACTGTTCTGAAATGGTTAATTTTTGCTTTTCAGAATAAAACTACAAAATCTTTTTGATAGCAAAGCCCAGAGTAGCTGAAGTGATTCTGTCACCATCCTCTGGAGCTGACTGAAGAATGGCATGTGTGTCTATGCATGTGTGTTATGTCTCCAAATTTTGGCATAAAGTCACATTTGTCAGGTCTGTGAGTGTGAACATCATCTGACAGAGTGAAGGAGTTGAAGAATGAAGAGCTGGCAAAGTCCAAGGTGGGCTCTTCCACAATTTCAGTGAAGGAATATGGAAGGAAAGACTTGCCCCTTTATTTCCTATGGGGGACATTTCCAGCTGCAGCCTCACGACTAGTGTTGTAGCTACGCCACAGCCGGGCTGTGCACAGCTCCGAACCTCCCCCAGTCTGTCCCAAAACTGGACTTGTTAGCTGAGCTTCCCAGCTCAGCCTCACACCTGCCTCAGCACTATGGGCCTTGCCAGGGTATCACTGGGCTGTGTTTGACTATGATCATCACCTCTGGCCTTAATCCTGGCCTCTGCGATGTCAGCAAAGCCACTGCTCTCACCTGACTCGCTGTCCTGCTTGGCTCCTGGCTTGCCTTCCTTTCCAGAGCAGTCAAGCCCCGCTGTGCCCATTGCAATTCTGATACACTGTTTTGTCAAAAAGAAACAGTTTTGGAGTTTAAGGCTAGCAGTTGTTTCTTGAGAGAGGGATTTCAAAGCCTTAGAGACACGTAACAAGTTTAGTCTATTAGGAGCCAGATACGTTGAGAGGTCAGTTGTGCTGTTGTTAATTGGTATCATAGTAATGATTAAATTTAAAAACAAATCCTGGCTGAGTCAGGGAGAAAGAGCCAAAGTTTTGGAAAGCATCTTCAAAGGTCAACAAAGTGGCCTTCTGAATTTGCTCAGTGCAAGGACTTCTGCTGCTCAGAGAAGATAAACATTACTATTCCCAAGCTCAGAGAAGACATAGATTACTTTTCTCAAGCAGTCATAATGAAAAACATGTCTGTGTCTCAGGATCTCCAGCCCACAGTGTGGCCTTTTAGCTAAAACCATCAAGGAAGGAGAGATTGTCTTAGCTTACTGGTGATCTGGCAGATGTATTTATAAGTATTAAACCAAATTCTGCTTTTAGGCACAGAGATGCAGGTTCAAGAACAAACAACAGTACATGCATTTCTACTTCTGACTGCAAAGACAGGATGATCCGGGGAGTTTTATTTGTGTAACTGATACTAAAGTTTGGACTTCTGAATTTTTTTCAAGTTCCAAATTTTTCTTTCAGCCCTTTTATTGTCACCCTTGAATATACAACTGCTCAAGAGGTTCCCTTCCCATTCTTAAAATAATGAAAAATCTTACTTGAAGGAAGACAGATCTAATGTGTTACGATGCTCTTTCATTTAGTAGAGGCTATGAGTGAGGAAGTCTTGGTCTAAAATTGAAAGAAACTTGTATGACTTGTACAGCTGCTGCAACATGTCTTTCAAACCCTTGTATGTAATAGTTATTCAAAAATCATTAAAAAATGTCCCCATATTATTTTGAAACCTTTTTTTTTTTTTTGTGAGGATGTATTCATTTGTGCCCCCAGAGGATCAATCTTTCAATTTTTTTTTTTCTTGATGAATGAAGTGAGATTTTTTCCATCTTCAGCTGCTGAAGTTGAAGAATCCCTGGCCAGTACAGTGACACCACTTTGTAGGGCTGTGGATCTGTTTTTCACTTCTTCAGCATGGTTTTCTGTGCTGAATCTGGGTAATGTTAAGAACTTTTTCATCCTATATACAAAAAGAGGTCTTGGCTTAAAAAAGGTGGATAAGCCTATTTTAGATGATAAATACACATATGGTGATGTTACCTGTAGATATTGTGGGTAAGATTTTCCAGCAGGCCTAAGAGAGGTGTGTCAGCCCTTTACCCCCAAAATAGGTAGCTTACATTTAACAGACTCTGGTCTCTCATATCTTTTAGTTTGCAGTTTTTCTCAAACCCTAAACTGTCTAAAGCTTTTCAAGTTGTTCTATGCAGGTAGTGCTATAGTGAGCCTTCGTGGGAATGGCTAAGAGAATTTAGATATCTCCCTATAGTTACACACCTCTGTAGCCTCAGCTCATATTACCCTAGAGAAACTAGGACTGCTGCCTAACACTGATAACATTGCTGCACAGAAAACACCACAGAGTCCTTCCTCCTTAACACTGCATAGCAGAAATGTGTGGGATACTCTGGCTGAAGTTAGAAAGCCTGGTCTTGTTTTGGAAAGAGAAATTTTTATCCCTTTAGTTAAAAAGAAGGGCAAATATTATTGTAATGAAAACTAATTTATGAAAAGGGTAAAATGGCTGTTCTCAGATATAGCTTCATCAGAAAGCTAACTGATCATAAAATTGACGCGGCCTACCTATTAGAAAGTTAAAATATTCAAATTCCATTGTTAAATATGTCATATCTGCAATTTGATTTCCTAATTAATCCGATTATTTGTCTGTCTGCCTCAGAGTTTTTTCAAAGGCAGTGAGTAGAACAAGCTTCACTGTGAAAACAGCAGTGCAGTCCACCCCATGTGGAATAACTCCCATGTTTGTTCAGCATCAGTTCTTTCATCCACAAGAGACCTGACCCACCACTTCTTCTGATTTAAAAATGATACAATCAACATAATTAACAGAGGAGCTGAAAATTCAGAATGTAAACTTTCCAAATTAAATAAGATGGCATAATTCACTTGCTAGAGTTTGATTTTTCAGCAACCAGAATCTGTCTAGGAGTTATTACAGGAATTATCTTGCTACTTGTCTTCATTCTGTTTCAGTAATAGCACCTGTAAGATTTTATTGATGTAACTAGAAGACCAGATGGCAATTTTGCTAAATCTTGGAGGGGGAAAAATGATTGATTTTTTATACAGTCATTGTGTAGGACAACTTGAGAATATTAAACTGGATATACATATTGACCTATTTCAAATCAAGGTAGCTTGCTATGTTGGCTGATAATCTACTATACTATTGATTGCTACATACTTCCCTATCCTCCAGAAACTGCTGGCAGTGTTCATATCTTTTATGTGTAAAACATCGGGAGATCATTGGCAGAATCTGAAAGTTATGCTTCTGCAACCCTCACAGACCTATTGGGAAAGCCAAGTCTGTTTTGTTTATTCTATTACACACTTCAAACTAATTTGTTTCCTGGCAAAGAAAGTGGCATATATAAACAGTCTGAATTTTCTTTATCTATTGAGTTCATAATCTTCCTTGGCCAATCAGATTGCTTATTCAAACTAAGCCAGTTAATAAGGATACAAAACACAGTTATTCACTTAAAACAATTGCTGTAACACACAGAATTATGCTCAACTTTATTCATTCTTTTTACTGCTTCTGTACACTTTCAAATAAGATGTGTTGATTTTCCCAATAACAGTATTTTAATTTATCATCCAGGAAATGAACAGTGAAAGAATGTTTTCACTGCAGCAACATTTCATCTAATTTTAGAGGAGAAAAGTCTACCAAAACCATTCTACTTTTATAAACATATGAGCTCAGATATTTTCCACCTGTGGTTTACGTAGGAAAGGAAAAGCTACCAGTGAGTTCTGATTAAGAAGCTGCCCCACAGGACATATTTAAAGAGGCAGCATTCAGACCTGTCCGCCCCAAAGATAACATTAAGCAATGAGATCCAAATACATGAGGTCCATACATAAAGAGAAAATAAATCTGGTGCAACTAGGCTGGCTGGCTGTCTTCAGAAACAGGCTTTAAGGAGAAAGTCATCAACAAAGCACAGGCTTGCAGAATTTCCCAAGTCATATATCTTACGTTAAAATGAATAATCGAAAATATTGAGGTACTATTACATGTAGATAATCTACAAATTTTAGAACTTCATTGTTCAAAGCAAACAAAGAAAAAAAGAGAAACCCACTGTTACAAAGGGAGTTAGAATAAAATAAAATTATGTCTTTCACAACATTTGAAGATCTCAACAATTAAATCTGGAGTGACAATCAATTGAGCAGACTTTTGTGGAAAAAACCCAAAAAAACCCCAAAAAACAAACCCTGGTGATCTATTCTGCTTGCAAAAACTCTTTGGAATTCCTTTCAGCAATACCTTATACAACTAAAAAAAGGTGAGTGAGAAAAGGCTCTGAATGGTTTGCAAATGAGTGTAGATTTTCGGCTTTGAGGGGCTTTGTTATGTGAAATTTTAAAATTACACTATATGCTCTTAAAACAGAAAAGTTAAAAGCTGCTCTCCAAAATGAAATTTCACAGTTTCTCCTTATGAAACTGTTGCCTTATATATTAATTTCTAAATGTTTTTGTTTGTTTGTTTGTTTTTTCTCTAAATGGAGACATTTCTGTGGAAGCATTCATTCTGAAAAACTGATATTTTAAAAAGAGAGATAATTTTCAAGCATCTCTGACTTGAACTTCCTTAACCTGTACAAATATGCAAACATCATAGCACAACATTAATACTTATTATCTATTATTACCTGTTTTATGTATTCTATTGTTTCAGACAAAAGAAATCAATAAATGTTTGTCCCAGCCCCCAAGAGCTTGCAGTGTAAAGGTACTGAGCCGAGGTAAGAGCACTCTCACAGTACAAGGGAAGAACGTCTGCTGGTGATCGGCCACATACACTCTATAAAACTGTAGAAATGGGAGGATATTTTTCAAAGAATTTGGTATGCAATGCATTACTACAACTTGTTGCTAATGGTCATCCAGCCTCCTGAGCACTTCAATTCAAACTGCAGCCAATTATTGTGGTGAAAGACTATCCCCCCCACTTACTCAGAGCCCCGATCTATAAAGGGTTGGGGGAGGTGAATTGCACTGCTCTCTAATGGGCCTGTTAGCTAGCTATGTCAAGGTTTCCAGCAGTCTCCATACACGCTTTATCCCTGCCTTTAATAAGAAGGAATGCTAACACTGAAGTGTGACTCTAAGTATCTGACACAGCCTACAGACCATCGCAATGCTCCAAAGCATCCAAAGCTATTACGTGAGACAAAACTGGAAGGTTTTGGTCACAGATGAAGATGCTCAGTAGCAGACCTAGGTCTTAGCCCTTGAGCTGCAGAGGTGCAGGGGCAACATCTGCTGGCCGTGCCTGAAACCAGTGCTCAGAGTAGGCGGCTGTAGCCGCTGTAAAATGGTTGACACCTTCAGCTCCAGAAGAAAACCACCACATCTGGAGAGCATCGCTTGGATCCAGCTTCCAGCTGTCGGTCACACGCAGGACAAGGTGAGTCAACCCTTGCTGAGCCCCCAGCCGCCACACCTGAGAGACAAGTGAACTTACAACCAGCTTTAGTGCTTCAACCTTGCACTGCAGCCACTTTCAAAGATGCTCCTTCCTGTCGAGTACCCCTGAGAGCCTGCCAGGCCTGGTCTCCGGCTGCGGCAGGGCTGTGTTTCCCCTCGCGAAATGAAAAAAAGAATATAGGCAGCAGCCCCACCTCTGTAGCCCCTAAATTCCAAGAATCCACAGCCAAGGCGAGATCCCGGATCCCCTCGGCTCCCTCCCGCCCCGCCCNNNCCCGCCCCTGTAGTACCACCAGTGGCCGCCAGGTGGAGCCGCGCCGCTGCTGTGCGGGCGCGGGGCGCGCTCCCTCCGCCCCCGGGGGGTAATGCAGAGATAAATAAGGATACAACTTTCTTTTATCAACGGCGTCACTGCCTTCTTGCCCCTCAGTGAAATCTTCCCTTGCTCTCACACAACCTCGACAGCGTGCTCTTTTTTTTTTTTTTTAACTTGGAGGTGCTGATTCTGACACAATGCCAGGAAAAGAAGGGAGCTGTTTAACCAAGAAGGTTGTGTTCCTGGGCTCCACCTTGGCAGGACATCGAATCCCGGGACACTTCACACACAAACACACACACACAAGTGGAAAAGTATTAGAAAAGCAGTGGGGCAGCCCTGGCAGCTGTGCAGCCCTTACATGCATTCCTTTGGTGGTAGTGTTTGATAATGCTCATTTACCACTTCAAATTTCTTCCAGGGTAGGATTTGGGAAATGTAATTTAATCCATATTTTTCAGAGCATGGGAAGTGTCCAAAGCATTATGGTACAAGCAGCTTAATATGCTGCAATTTCATGACACGATGGTGATTTAGCTGCCTTTTTTTATGTCCAGAGAGGATACAAATACCATAACTGACAGCTGACTTGTGCTATGTCACAACATAAAGAGGATTAAACACACAGATCACAGCTCTTAGCGCACCATGGAAATATCTAACACAAGCAGTTCATATCAGAATTAGAGCTGCTGCTGAAGAACTAAGTGTTTGGATAACTTCGTGGCTATTGCAGCGGTAATGTTTGCAGTCGCTAAAATGCCACATGGAGAGGAAGTCCATGAAGTGTTTGGCAGGGTAGATGCATGTATTGCTGAGCTAGTAAAGGCAGTAACAGTGTGCATGATGTCACTTCTTATCTCCAGGGCCTTTGTGATAATCCACTGCTGCTGTTGCTGTGGGAACTGGGCATGTGCTTAAAATCCATAAAGGCAACTTTCCATAAGGTCAACAGACGTTTGGCTGGGCAGGCCAAAAAGTTAATATGCTGAGAGGTCTGCAAACTAGGGAGCTGGAATTAAGTATTAGTGTATCCAAGATGGGAGAAAAGCTCTTGTAGAAAGACTGGTGAGGAGTTTATTAAAAAAAAAAAAATTGTCTGTTTCTTTTTTCAATTCAGAGTGAAGCTTCTGTGAAATTTTTCAACTGACTAAAAGTCATTAAAATAACAGCTTCAATCTTTTAAAAAGTGAGAGAGGACTACAAATCATTTGACCTAGGGGAATGCAAGCACATGGTGAAAACCTCTGTATTCAGAAGTGCAGAGACTTCTGTATAAACACACTTGCATTAGTGTTGGCTGGGACAGAGTCCATTTTCTTCACAGTAACTGCTCCAGTGCTGTGTCTTTTTGGATTTAGCATGAGAATCGTGTTGATAACACCCTGATGGTTTAATTGTCCTTACCCTAAGTCAAGCTCTGCCAGTGACGACATGCACAAGAAGCTGGTTGGGAGCGTGGTCAGAACAGCTGACCTGAAATGGCCAAAGGGATATTCTATACCATAGACTGTCATGGCCAGTGTATAAACTGGGGGGAATTGGCTGGAAGTAGGCTCTTTGAGGATTGGCTGGGCATCAGTCAGTGGGTGGTGAGCAATTACTCTTGTGGATCACTTTTTTCTTTTGTGTTCTGTTACTCTCTCTCTCCTGATCATTACAGTCTTTGTAGGCACATTTAATGGTTTTATTATTTTTATATTTGATTCAGTTATTAAATTGTTCTTATCTCAACCCACGAAATTTACTTTTCCCAATTCTCCTCCCCAGCAGGGTGGGCTGGGGGCAGTGAGCAAGAGGCTGCATGGTATTTAATTGCTGGCTGGTGTTAAAATACGACAATTAGGTATTACCTTGGAAATTTTTAAACTCAGCCATTATGTTTCAATGCCCAAAATGTATTTTTTAAATAGAGAGAGTTTGTTAAACTCAGACGATGTTAAGTAATATGGGAATCTCATAAATTGTCATTCACCCAGTTGCAATTAGCAGGCAGTGTGGGTAGCTTGCAAATTTTGTTTGGTTTTTGTTGCTGGCTGGTGTTCTGACTTCATTTGGAAATAACACCAGAAATTTCTCAAGATGGTGTATTACAATAGTAAGGAGGATTCTGAGGACACTGCTGCCTGCCTACTTCTATTTCACTTGACAGAATCAGAGGATGCTCTGGGTTGGAAGTGAGCTCAGACATTATCTGTTTCAAACACCTTTCAGGGGTAGGGACATCTTTAGCTAGATCAAGTGACTCCAAGCCCCATCCAGGCTGACCTTGAATACTTCTGGATGGGGCAACCATGACTTCTCTGGGCAACCTGTTCCAG
>VZRE01006837.1:4158-23637 GCA_013396775.1 Cephalopterus ornatus
AAAAAAATCCCCAATCCTTAAAAGCAATCTGGATCTGCTAGTCACATGGAAAAACCAGAGGCCAATAACCCCAAAGGCTCGGGCACAAAGCAGTTAACATTCCCCGAGTGTTTGTTTGTTTTATGCTCCCGAACCACTTAGACCGTGGTCCCTCGTTATTTTAGTTCCTGACTCAAGGATTGGGAATGCCTGCTGGGACAGTCTCCTGGCAGACAGGTAGGGGGTGGCTCACACGAGGGTGACTTTCCAGCCGCGGAGGGCCGCCGTGGTGGAATTAATTCAGTGAAAAACAAATCAGGGGAGGATTGTGGTTCCCTGCGGGCACGAGCAGATAACTGTGATCGTGCGGAGATGAAAGGAAAGGCCTCCCTATTGTTCTGCTTTAGGACCTGGAAGGCTCATCCCGGCTGTTGTGCAGCTGGAGGAGCCAGAGCTTGGGTCCTGTGCGTGTGCCTCTTTCCTCCCCTGGAGCAGCGGGAGCCGTGATGGAGGGCTCGTGCTAATTGCGGTGCTTCCAGCACGGAATAAACCTCAGCCACATGAGTCATTAGTGCAGGAGCTCTGCCTAAAGTGGGCATTTGCCCTCACGATACCCAGCCAGCCCGGGCGTGCATCACCCAGTTTGAGCTGGCATTCGAGGGAGAAGGGAGCGATCCGTGTGTGTGGCACTTACCCCCAGTAATCATGGTCACCTCTGGAAAAGGGGCTGTAGAATTGATTCCCCGTTTCTCCTGGTGGGTAATACACAGATTGACTGCTCAGAGAACACCAGCAGAAGCGTGCAGGTGGGATTTTCCTGTTAAAACCAGCAGCATTTTTCTACGTTTGAACCCCCCCCCCCCATTTTTTACCAGCGAACAGATCTGTCGATGGTTTTTGTCCTGTCAGCTGTTATTATGGCGTGTTTGTGTGTGTGCATGTGTATAAACATGCAAAAATACAATTTTTATTGCCTGTCTATAAAGCAGTGAGTGTTTGCATGGCATTACAGTCCATTACCAGCTGTGATGATTAATGTGAAGTAGATGATGCACTAGTACTGTGAGGCTTTTTGGAGGAGGAAAATTACACTGTTGAAGCTGAGAAAAGCTGCCAGTGACTGGAGACAAAAAGTAGTTCCCACGTTTAGGAAAAGAGGTGCGGGGATACGGGACCAAACAACTTGTGCAGGCACAGGTGTCCTTGTCAGGAGCACAGGAAGGCAGATGGAATTGTGTGACCATAGGGAGAAATACCTTCCCAGGGAAGATTTTTTTGCCTATTTGTTGCCCTGCCTTGGGATTTTTGGAGCTTTTTTAGTTCTTTGGTTAGTTCTAACTAATTTAATTCTTTTGTGAATTAAAGCTGCTTTGCTGTGTAGGGAAGTATTTCACGTTCTTGATAAGGAGAGAATAGGACATAAAGCCCCATTGGCACAGGGGCTTAAGACAGTGAAGTCCACTGGGTAGGCAAATAATACAATATTTTGTTTTATTTTCACAGTTGCGAACTCACTGTTTTGTGCCTGAGGTGGGGAGGGATCTCCGTGCCGCTCCATAGGCCACTCCAGAGTTTCCCAGTGCTCTGGTTTCAGGAAAGACTCCACTTCTGTCAGAATCAAACTTCAGTGACACCTTCCCATAAGAAATCACGTTTTTTCCTGTGAAATTTCATTTTCACTAAAGCGGCATTTCATTAAAAAGTTACCTCCAGGAATTGGCAACAAGCAGAGTCCTTCCCAGCCCCTGGAAATGATGGGAACGACACCTGCCTGGGGTGGGTGTGTTTTACACCTGCAGAACAGGCCGTTTTAGGTGGTTTGCTCATATTTATCCCCTCAGAGCCACAGCTGAGCGTGCAGAACACCCTCCCTCACCTCCCAGGGGTCAGTTTAGGGCCTGTCAGCACGGGAGGGGCTTTATCTGGGCACTTGGAAGGGTTATCGGGCGGGTGGGAACAGCTGCCTGTGGATAGGGAAGTTCGGCGGGGTTCTGCGAGGAGCAGGGAGGGGCTGGGAAGCAGGAGAAGGTGCCAGGGAAGGGAGGGTGCTGTGCAGTGTCAGCGCTCTGGGAGAGCTGGTGACAGCTCCGCGTGCCTGCCTGCTTGGGAATGCCAGGGCTTCCCGGCCAGGGCAGCCTCTTCCTCCCTGGCTCCCGGGTGTCAGAGATGGAATTTCATTTGTGCTTCCACCTTCCCCCTGTGTTTTTGTTTGTACTTAGATACTGACTGGGTTTCCATGTGGTCCCTGATCCCTAAAGCAGTCGGGAAGGTGGCTTTGCTTGCCCTGTGCATCCCTGTTGTAGTAATTTTTTTGGTAACTGCTTTTGCCTGTTTGCTTCTTGTCTAGTCTCCGTCTCCTGAGCCATCTTCCTTTCTAGGCTTCTCGCAGCTGTTTGACCTGCATCTAACCCTGCCCGCCTTCCCTCAGGCAATTCCCATCCCTGCATCCGCAGCCTCCCTGCTGCTGCTCCTTCCCGTTCCCAGGGCAGCAGGACTCGTCTTTCCCGCTGTGTCAGCCGGGACGATGTCCTGCAGTCAGAGCTACGGTGCGAGTTCAAACTGTCACCGAGAGGTAGATAAACACTTCTGCTGGGGTTCATGCCCACAAAAGTATTTTAGATCCTGAAAGTGCTTTGGTGTTTATGGGAGCTGAACACCCGTGAGACTGACCCTGGTGGCTGATGTTCAGCCTGACACAAGAAGGGCTGTGGGCAGGACTGTGTGTGGTGCTACATTCTAGGGTTTGTCTCCAGTCATTCCATAAAATCCGTGAGAGATTGCTGAGAATTTTTAGGAAAGAGGCCATGGGAATTGTGGGGAAACACATTTCGTTGAGCACACGAATGGCCAGTGATTTTAAGGACACTGTACTCCCCTGCCTTCCTCCTGCTTGGTGACATTACGCCTGCTGCTGCCAGTGTACACTTTTGTCATGGCAGCTGAGACAGGAAGATCTCCACGTGCTGCCCAAGTAGAAAAACGTGATTATAGACAAACAAACCTTGGTCGGGAAGTTCATACTCAGATATTGGTTGGATTTCTGTCTGGTGCCTCTCTGATGGCTAAAGGAGAAGGAAAGGTGGGCTTTGCTTGCTCGCTGCATCTTCTCAGTTGTTGTAGGTTTAGTAACAAATAATCAAAATGTGCATTGAGAAGCATCTTCCATCTTGTGCCTTTAGTCAAATCAAACCTGGGACTTTGATGGGGTTAGAAGGGTTTCAGTGGTTATTGGGTGCATCAGGTCCCTGCTGAGGTTTTCAAGCTAAAGATTGAAGGTTGACAGTCAAGAATCTGAAAGATATCTCACATGGCTTGATGGATTTGGCAGGCAGGGACACACCTTCCACTATTCCCAGGTGGCTCCAAGCCCCGTCCAACCTGGCCTTGGACGCTCCCAGGGATCCAGGGGCAGCCACAGCTTCTCTGGGCAACCTGTGCCAGGGCCTCCCCACTCTCACAGCCAAGAATTTTTACCATGGATGTGTAAAACTGGGAGAACAGTGTTTGCAGTGCCGTTGGTTTGCCATTGGAGACACCCAGCTTGTCTTCCAGCATACCCATTCTTTGTTTCTCTGTTAGTTCAGTTTTCTAATGTTTAATCCAAAAAGGGTGAGGAATGTCAGCACCTCATCATGCAGGATCCCTGGCCTAACCACTTACCTCCTTTGTTTATGGAGGATTTTTCATTTCAGGTGTGTGCTAAAGTCTGCCTTGACTGGGAAAATAATCAATATTGTTTGATACAAAGAGATTATCCTCTGCCCATTGTGTCTTCTGAATCCTCACGGAGGTGTGGCTGTTACATGGGCAGAGAGTGTGTGTGTTTGTGACAGTTTCAAATCTGTTTTCATTTCCATTAGTCCTTAATAGGCTGCCTTGGGTAATGAATCATCAGCTGCCTGACATTTGTCTTGTGCAGAAAGAGCTGCCTGACAGGTAGGACAGTTGGCTTCTTTGGGGTGTTTTTGCTTAGATTTTCCCACTATAATTTCTAAAATCCTATTACTACACCATTAACTGTCCTTGCCATGTTTTGTGCTCATGTGAAGGTGGGTTTCTGTCTGACTCAGATCTTATTTGTTAAATGTAACGTGACTTGATAGTCTAGCAGTCAAATAAAACTTTCAGTACGAATCATAAATCACTTTTATAAATTGCTGCTTGCTGTTTCCATAGAGGTGCTTTTTTATACCAAAAATACACTGAAATGGAAGAAAAAAAAAAAGATACAAAATGAGGAATAAATAACTGTGTTTGCAATTCCAGCCGCAGGTCAGAGCTCACCTGCTGGGATGGTGTGTTCATGGGAAGGACTGAGGTGTGGGATTCGCTATGGCTTGATCCTGTTTTGGATCCCTCCTGGGGAATCCTGACTGACTGTGGAGTGCAGCCAAAACTGCAAGACCTTCTTCCAGCTCTGCTGCTCCTGGACTGCACGTTGCTCCCAAAAAACTGCCCAGTGCTCCAGGAAATGCTGCTGCTGGGGAGCATGAGCAGCTCTCCCTGGGCTCAAGGGCATTGGAGCGGGGAATGTGACCCTTGGTGCCGAAGGAGCACATCAGAGGAGTCATAAATAACAAGGGGAGAAGCTTAACGTAGGATTTGTTGCTGTCATGGCTTGCTTCCCTATCTCCCTAAAACATGTCCTACTTGGGAGCTCCTGCGCTGTTGGATGTTTTCCCTTTGAGTGTGCATTTACAGAGATAGTAGAGCCTGGGTTTAAAAATCAGCAGAAATGCAGATTACTTTACAAACAGGCCAAGGCTGACAACTGTTCATGGTCATTTGGAATCCGGTAATTAATTCCAAGATGTCACTTGGCTGGCTGAGTGCTCAGTTCCGTGGGCATCGCAGGTGGTGTCAAGATTTTCTTGCAAACTCTCCTTGTATTTTTCCACAGTGCTTTGTCACTAATTTTCATGCCAAAAGTGAACCGGTTTTAGTCCTTGTTTTGCCGTGTCCCTCGCTCCTTTCCGCGTCTCACCACACGTTCCTGTTGAGGTGCTTTGTGTGGGGCACAGTTGGGAAGTGAACAGCCTGGCAGCAGGCACAGGCTTTTCCAGGCGTTTTCCCTCTTTCAGGAGAGGTTCCATTGCTGGTGGGCACGTCTTGGTTCTCTCCACTCACGACACCTCTCAGGTTATGGAGCTGTGCATGCCAAGTGAATTCCCTGCCTGCCAGTTTGGGAGGGAGCCTTAGAGGGAATCAAAGGAAACAAAGATTAGTCTGGAGCTCCTTTGCTCCATCCAAGCCTCCTGCTTCATTCATGGAGCACTGGTTCCTGTGACTGGGCATACATTTTGTGTTTTTTTGGGAAAAACACACAAGAGAGCAGCTCTTGGAAAAGGAGGGGTGGGTGGGTTAGAGGAGAGAGCCGAGCATGGGCAGCCAGGGGAGTCCGGTGTGTCCCAATAACTCCAGGCCTCCTCTTGCTCACTCTTGCCTCTTCCCTTCCCTTTCTCTGAGGCTCTGTGGTGCCTTGGCTGGTTTCCCCCCGAGTCCCTGGAACGGCCGCTGGGTTGTGTCTGTGGGTACGCACACACACGTGTAGAGACACACATGTATTTAGGGGATTGGGCTCAGGAGGGCCCCTCCAGCCTCAACCATTCCCTGACTACCAGAGGACTTCCAAAGCACAAAGGGAGGCACTGGGAGAGTTCTGTGTCTTGTGCCCACGTATCTTTGTCTGCCCCACTGATCAGGCAAACTGGATTTGGGATTTGGAGGGTTCCCCAGATATCCAGAGCCAGCCAGGCTTTTCCAGCAGCAGGGAGAGCTGGAGGCAGCCAGTGGAGCCTGACTTTGTGCATCCACAGTGCAGGATGTAAATCTGCCTCTTCTGTTTCTCTCTAAGGCCTTGTCAGGAAGGGTTTGAAGTGTCTGGAGGAAAGGACTCTGAAGGAGCAGTGGGGCTTCAGGCTCTGCTCTGCCCCTCAGGAGGGTTTTTGTTTTCACGAGGACGCAGAAAAGCAGGAAAAGCCCGGGAGAGGGGGACAAGGGGCTGCTCTTCTGTTTTGTTTTGTTTTCCTAAACAGTCACATAGTACCAAGGTTGTATAAGTTCTCGAAATGGAGCTGTTTGGTTGTGCAGCCTCCCCAGCCCGGCAGTGCCTTGATTTATTACAGCAACATGGGAGAAATCATGAGGAAAAAATACTCCCTCTCATCTTGCTGAGTCCTGAAGTGGTGAAGAGTGTGTTTGAATGAGCTGCTAACACTTCATATAAAACTTCACAAGCCTTTCTATTTTGAGAGAATTCTGCTTATACCCAATATATTTTCTCCGTGAGTCCTCCCAGGGTTTTTTTTTCCCGTGCTGGGACATTTCCCTGCAAATCAGCTCTGGTGCTGCTCAGCTCATCGGTGCTTTCTCCTCCCTCCCATGGGCTGTGTATCCTTGGGACAATCACAGGGATTGCATTCTCAGAAATGTCATGTTTCCTTGGAAAATGGGTTGCTGCAGAAGCTGTGCTGAGTGCTCTTGGTGTGTGTGAGGCTGGAGGGTTTATTTTTTAGCAGCCCTTTGCACCTCTTCCCCTCATGGCATGAGCTGCAGGGTAGCCAGGGCATCCTCCCAGTTCCCTTTTCCTGCTCAACCTGGAAACCTCTGGCCTATTAGTTCAAACTTTACCACACCCTTTCAGCTCTTATAGTAAGAATAAAATCATGTTTCTGCTGGTTACCCCTTACGCTGCTGCTTTACAAAGCTCTCCTCTCCATGCAGGATTTCCTGACAATAGTGTTAAGCCCCATTCCTGCCGTGATTGGTGTATTCCCTGAAGAATGTGTGTCCCTCTCGCCTGGGAAAATGATGTGTCCTGGCAAACCACCAGTGAATCTCTGCTCAGATGGAGAGGTCATGAGATACCCTGATAAAGTTCCTTGTTCCAGAACAATCAGTGGTGATAACAATCAGTGGTGATCTCCTCAGGTTGTGACAGAAGGAGCCTCAGCATCACTCTTGGGCAGGGATGTCTGAGTTACGACCAATCCAGGGAAAATCCCACTGAGGAAAAACACCCAGAGCCTGTAACTCATCCTGTCCCACCAAGGCAGCCTTGGCCCTTGGCTCCAGCTGGATCCGTGGAAGTTTAATGCTTTAAAAGCAGTGTTACCTCCCTGATACACACTTGTACTGCAGTGTCTGAACAGGAAAAGTGGGCAGAATTAATTCAAAATAGATGAGTTTCCAGAGCTTCTAACAAGGTATGAGGAGCAGCTTCGTGGTGCTGAATTTGAGTTAAAATGTTCTCAAGATGTTTTTTGCACCCCAGAAACCAGGAATGTTGGAACTTTGCACTTGTTATCGATCTCTTATTAGAAAATGAAGGGGATATTGACAGATGGAAAACCAGGCAAATTAATTGCACGTGGCCTCCCGACATTTTCCCGTGCTAATTACAGCTGTCTGTGAGTTTTCAGTGGCTGCCCTGAGGAGCAGAGTGGTGGTGAGTCGGTAGTGCATGGCTCCTGTGGCACACCCTGCAGCGGGCTCGTTCCAGGGAGGCAGTCAGCAATATTTCCCCTGAATAGGTCAGATCTGAGCTGTGTAAACATCCAGGGTGAGTGGGAGTCTGGGAGGAAGGGAGCCACAGACGGGAATATTTCCTGTTACACACGTGAAATTCGTGCAGTGGTGGTGGAGTGTTCTGCTGAGTGGAATTAGGAAGTTGACTTGGGCCTTGAAACTTGTCACTGGATGTCACGTTAGTGATGATGCTGAAGGTGTTTTGTCTATTAGACAAAATAAATTATTAATAATTAAATAACGAACCTTGTTAAATTTCAGAGTAGCTTCATTACTCTGTTGTGAATAGAGCACATACGAATGTTTCCTTTTTGTTGGCCTGGAATCAAATTTTGTAGAATCCCGGAATGGTTTTGTTTGGAAGGGGCAGTAAAGCTCTGCTACCCCAGGTTGCTCCAGTCCCCATCCAGCCTGGCCCTGGACACTTCCAGGGGTGGCACATCCCCAGCTTCTCTGGGCAGCCTCCCCAGTGCTTGGATATAACATACAAACCCGTCATATTTCCACAGACTTGTTGTCTGCAGGAGGAAGCTTCAGTTCATGTGATTTCTTATTCGTGTTCTGTCTGTGCGAGTGGTACCTGCTGACGGGGGGAAGATTCAAAGGGTTGTAACTTTGCACAGATATTTTGTGCCTTCCTTCATAAGCAAGAATTTAATTTATAAAATATGTATGAGACCTATTTGGCGTCAGAATGGGGATGTTTTACATTCCTCAACAACAACTGGATATTCATAAGGCTCAGCTGCCTTTCTTCCTGATGGTCTGATCTCTTACAGTCCTGGTTGTATCCTCAGAGTAACAACCACAAGGATGTAAATAAATACAAGCTCGTCGGTGTTGTTTAGCTGAAAGCTGATGAGTGAGGAGGCCTGAGGCATCACAGCTTTCCAGGCTGGTCTTGCTGAACGTTTTCTGGCCTAAATAGAAATTACGTATGCCCTTAAATCTGAAATTTGGGGCTGGAACTGAACTGAGGGATAAAACCAAACCTAGTTTTCAGTGGAGCTGGATTGATGTATTTCAATGAAGTGCAGCCCGAAAGCCCTGATTTCTGCTCTTTTCTTTCAACTGTTAAATAATTCCTCCCTTTCCCTCTTCACCCAACTGCAGTTGCTGCATTACTTGCAAAAAAAAAAAAAAAAGGGAAAAAAAGCTATTTCCCAGCAGCTGGAAGCTTAACCAGCATTTCAGGAAGGAAATCAGCAAAGTGGTGTCCCGAGTGGCTGCTGCCTGGCTGGGAACGTGCTGCAGTCTCTGGAGAGCGGAGAGGTTTGGGCTTCTTTGTGTTCATTGGATTTTGCTCCTTTCTCTTGGAGTCCTTCTCTGCTCTGCTCTGGACTGCAGTGCTGCTGCTGCCATAGGGCCTGGCTGGAGGTGCTGCCAGGAGGAACAGGGAGAGCCAGACCCCGCTCTTCTCCCTCAGCAGTGCCGTGATGTCCCTCCTGGCACGTCCCAGGGAGGCTGAGCTGCGCGAGCAGCTCCACACGGGTCACTGCCCGGGCAGGAGGAGCAGGAGGAGCTCGTTTCTCCTCTCATTGATTCGGTCTCTCTCCCTGATTTGGTGATTTGTGTGTCAGCAGTGTGGCTTGCACAGCTCTTCCCACGTTCTGGGATGGTCGTGAGCTGCAGGATTGAGTAGGGAAGGGGCTGTGTCAGGGAGCTGCAGCTCGTGAGCGATACAGGCACCAATGTCAGCAAGAGCCAGCTTGGATCCTGGCTGTGTGTGATGCCACTGTGTTCCCTCTGCACTTCCCTGCTGGAAAAGGTGTACGGAGGGGTAGGAACTTAAAGGGAGTGCAGGAATCATAGAATGGCCTGGATTGGAGGGGAAATTAAGGATCATCCAGCCCCACCCCCTGCCATGGGCAGGGACACCTTCCACTAGCCCAGGTTGCTCCAAGCCCTGTCCAGCCTGGCCTTGGACTCTTCCAGGGATCCAGGGGCAGCCACAGCTTCTCTGGGCAGCCTTCCTGGAGAGGAGATCCATGAGGTGTCCCTGCAAGGAGAGGGGAGACTCCAGGATTTTGTGCTTTTGCCTCTGCTCTGCATTGCTGACAGAGCTGGGGAGAAACCCTCCTTTAGGGATGGAAAATGAGTGTGGGAACCCTGTGTGGGTTCCCAAACCTCCCCTCCTCTTTACATACATCAAAGTACAGCCTGTGCTGGGCACAGAGCGGGTGCCTGTCCCCTCCCTGGCGCTGTCTCAGGAAGGTTTGGCTCTGTCCCGGCGATCACTGGGGTGTCCATGGCCTCTGCCCCCCCAGTCAGTGCTGGCTCATCCCTTGGCTCGGGGCTGGCCGTGCTCCCGGGGCATCAGCAGCTCTGCGGGATGAGGAGGTTGCCGGAGCGTGGCGAGGCCTCCTCACTCCTCCTCCCCGCTCTGCCTGTCGTGTCCGCAGCATTCCCGAGGCTGCCGAGCCGGGAGAGAGATGCGGGGCACAGCGGGGAGCGCTGGTGTGCCTTTTTGTGGTGGCCGAGCCCTCCCGGGAGGAGGCACGGAACGGGAGCTGGAGGGATTGGATCTTCCGGCGTGGTGTGTGCCGTGGGAAGCGGGATTTGCAGAGCAGCCACTGCGGCTGAACGCAGACCCCATCCCAGAGGAGCCATCAGCACCGGCGCTTCCAGGGAGGGAGCTCCTGGCACGGGAAACGCTCTGCGAGCGCACGGAAAGCAGGAAAGAAACAGTTAATGCTGAAATGCACTGAGGGAATGGGAGTTTAATCCAAACCTTCCTTCCTGCCGCAGCTCAGGGCACCGGGTTGGAGGGAATCATTCCAGAGCACGGGGATCTCCTGGGGATGTGTCCAGGAGTGCCAGGGATGCACTAACACTTAGATAACCTATGTGTATGTTCATCCCAAACCTCTTCCACGATAGGAGGTGAACGTGAGTGGTGTTTCTGTACGTTTGGATTATGTTATCACCACACTGGAATGTTCTGTTGGAGGAGCTGCAGAGTAAGGGGAGAGTCGGTCTGTCTGTCCTGCACGAGCAGTTTGTCTGCTCTAGAACTGAGTCCTGGGGGTTTTGCTCTGTGTAGCCCAGGGCAGAACGGGAATTTGGGAAGTTCCTGAAGTTCAGCTGCCTGGCCTTTGATTTACATCCTCCCTCTTGTCCTTCTTTTTCTTTTGGAAGTGCAAGGAATGGTTTTGCATGTGACCTCAGTGGGACACTTTCCTACCCAGGGATAACACCAGCATCGGGGGAGCTGGGAGGAGCCACCACCTGCATTTTGGGACTCGAGTTCCTCCTGTGTGACTTCCACGTTCTGGTTGCTCATCTTTGAACGTTTTCCTTCTTCCTGCTGGCTGTATTTCTGTCCCTTTGACCAGGCTCTGCCTTCACTCATCACACCCACCCCCTGCCTTTTTGGTTGTGTTTCAGGGCAGATTTATAGGGCACCAGCAGAACCTTTGGCAGCAGTGACATTTCCTTTGGAACAGATGTACCTCTTCTGCAACATCCCAAAATAATGGCAAAGCTTTAGACCAAAATAAGGGGTTTAAATCTTGTCAAGCTTTTGACAGATTCCACTCCTGACAAGGCATTTTTTTACCCTTCTTTCAGCAAAGAACAATCTCCAGGTGCTTAAAGTTGTCCTGTTTGCTGCTGTAGATTTGTGTTTACTGGTGCATGGGATGGAAAAGGAGCTTTTTGCACAGAGTGAGACCATCAGGGTCTTTCTCCGTTATTGTTTATGCCAAATCCAAGGGGCTGTGAGTGTGACAGCGATCCCTGAGGGATTTTTTCTTGATTGCAATGCTTGCTGGATGCTAGTAAGAAGGAATATTAAACTGTTGTTTCTCCTAAGACATTTAATTAAGAATCCATTTTGGAGGTAGTTATTAAAAAAGAAGAATTCTGTCTTTGAATGTCTAATATTTAACTCTCTAAATTACCATCGCTGATGGAATCCTGGAATGGTTTAGATTGCAAGGGAACCTTAAAGCTCATCCAGTTCCATCCAGGGACACCTTCCACTAGCCCAGGTTGCTCCAAGCCCATCCAACCTGGCCTTGGACACTTCCAGGGATCCAGGGGCAGCCACAGCTTCTCTGGGCAACCTGTGCCAGGGCCTCCCCACCCTCCCAGCCAGGAATTCCTTCCCAATATCCCAATATCCCATCTACCCCGTTTAGCCAGTGGCATCCCAAGTTTTTTTTAAAAAGTCTTTATTATTTGTTTGTTCCTGCTTCCCATTTCCCAAAATCCCAGTTGGTTGGTGGGTTGGTTGTCCTGTGCTTTTTGTCCTTCTTACAAACCACCTGAAAATCCCCGGTAACAACAAGTCCCTCCCAAACCACTGCTGTGTTTTCAACCTGTGGACCAATATCCAAGCAGGAACGGATATGGGAACAACAAATATTGTCGGGGGGGAATTTTTATCCCTCCATTTTATGTCGTAGTGATAAACCCCCCTCATTTGTTTGGTGCTCAGCAGTGCTCTCAGAGCTACGAAATCAGGGCTGTAATTGGCCCCGCTGAATTCCCAGCCCTATCCCAGAGAATTCCCAGCCAGCCAGCGGGCAGCAAAGCGCAGCCTGCAACAACCTTGACGTCCTAGGAAGTCCTTGGATCACCCCCTGTTTGATTACAGCAATCAGGTCCTGGGAGGTGTCTCTCAAACATTACCCCAGTAGGTGACAGCAAGATGTGCTTTCACTTGTGCTTTGCTCTCAGCACGTCCATTTTGGAGACTGCAAGGCTTCTGGGGGGAGGAGTTGCTGTTTACAGTGGGAAAAGTACTTGGAAAATTAGGGCTTTTTCTTACTGAGGTGTTTCTGGAGGTCCAGAAGAGCTTATTGGAGCATCAGCGGTTGGGTGAGATCAGAATTGGCTGCAGGAAAAATAATACGAGGTTGTGGCAGCTCCCTGGGAAAAAGTAATGATAAAAAAAGAGTAGAAAAGTAAATAATAATAATAATAATAATAATAAATTAAAATGCTCAGTTTCAGTGCTTAAAGCTGTTTCTGAACCTCCTGGTTTGGAAGCTTTGGGAAGGAAGAAGCTGGTTAAAACCACCTCAAAACACAGCACACCCAACCTAAGCCCAGACTCGGGCTTAAATGAAGCAGTGTGAAATTCATGCCAGCAGTGCCCTCCCAGCACGGCCCAGTCGCTGCACAGCAGGGGTGTGTTAAACACAGGGATCTTCCTGTAGTTCTGGGGGAGATGGAAGCCTGGTTCTGCGACTCTGGGGTGTTTAAACACTAAAAAGAAATATTCAGGGTTATTTTGGGGGTGTAAAGCCTGATGGTGTGGGAAGTGGTGGCGCCACGCTAGAAGGAAATCAGGACACTAATCATAAAAATCCTTAAAAATGTGTGGGTTCTTTAAATCAGCTGTTGGAATTAGGAAGGGCACGCAGGGAAAACAGACAGGTGGCAACAGCCTTCTCAACATTGAGGAAAATTCCACTTCTTTGTTCATGTTTATAATGCTCTTAAATGCCCGTTCCTGCTTTGGGGTGAAGTGTTCCCTGTGTGTGTTTGCAATCCAAGGACAGATGGACTGGGTTTTTTGGAAGGTTGGAAGAAATCATTTGAGGCAATGAATGGGTGCTGCTGAACACCCTCCAGGAAAATAAACTTCTGTGTTATCTCTGAGCTCTCTGATTATAACTTTGGTCAGCCTGGAGAAGAGAAGGCTCCAGGGAGACCTGAGAGCCCCTTGCAGGGCCTAAAGGGGCTCCAGGAGAGCTGGAGAGGGACTGGGGACAAGGGATGGAGGGACAGGATACAGGGAATGGCTTCCCACTGCCAGAGGGCAGGGTTAGATGGGATATTGGCAGATAATTCCTGGCTGGGAGGGTGGGGAGGCCCTGGCCCAGGTTGCCCAGAGAAGCTGTGGCTGCCCCTGGATCCCTGGAAGTGTCCAAGGCCAGGTTGGAGCAACCTGGGCTAGTGGAAGGTGTCCCTGCCCATGGCAGGGGGTGGCACTGGATGATCCTTAAAGTCCCTTCCCACCCAAACCATTCCAGGACTCTCTGATGAGTCCATGCTACCTGGGAGCAGTCCCAGGACAGGGCACGGGCAGGGACAGGCTGGCACAAGGTGGCCCAGTTTTCCCAGAGCTGCCCTGGTGACATGAGAGCACCAGGCAGAGAAAACCAAGCTGAGCTGGATGAAATCTAAAGGGAAATTGGGATGAGCCTGAACGGAGTGAAACAAGAGGAGAAGTGGGAGCTCATCCTCTCCCAGATCCCAAGTCAGGTGTCCGTGTTGCTGGAACAAGGAACTGGGTGGAGGTGTGATGTTAAAAACAGAATGGTGACCCACCCTTTTCAGCAGGAACATTTCATCCCAGCCAGTACAGGGAGGTGATGGGAGCGTCACTTAGGAATATACCGCGTTATTCCAGGACTTCCTGGCTGAAGCCTTCCCACTGTGTGTCTGAGGGAATGCTGTGGCAGACCACATATGGTACCACAGATGCTTGTGGAGTTGGCAGGATGATGAAGTTTAGTTTGGGGGCAGTATTTGTAATTTGGGGTTTTTTTGTTTTATTTTTTTCCTGGAGACTTATGGAACATTCTTGACTTGGGGAACAGACACAGAGCTCCATCCTTCCAGGAGAGCTCATGTAGGATCCCAGGTGCACTTTTATTAGCAGGTGTCATCCAACCCAGGAGCAGCTTCCCCAGAGCCTTGGAAAGATCATTCAGTGCCTTCAAGAGCTGAAGTAATTAGAAAACATAAAGCAGTGTCTCTGTTGCAGCTTCAGTTTGGTGCCTTTTATCACAGGAAAAAATAACACCTTTCTGCTCTCCTGGGACTTCTGAATAGGTTTCCTGAAAGAGAGGGACCAGCTGCAGAGACTGAAGCAAGATTCAGGCTAGAGCTGTTCCGGTGTTGATTCAGTCCCGTTGGAATACAGCACAGATCAGAGCATTCCCAGGTCTTTGCTCTTTTGTGGCTGAACAAAAACACGGGGTTTGAAAAGTTTGTGTGTGGTTCAAATGTTGTGGTGCAAAGCCATCTCTGGGTAAAACCCACGGGATCGCTGTGGCTGTGATCCTCACCCTTCCCTGCGCTGGGAGACTGTGGAAAATGGGTGTTAATTCGTGTGGGAAGGTCTGAATTTGTAACATGTAAGAAGGAAGAGTTCAGAACAGCAAATCCATTGTATAAGCACCACCTCGGGCTCCATGCAGTTCCTGCCAGGTAAAAGCTCGGGTCTTGCATGTTCATTTTGAACAGTACCAGAAAAGATGGAGTATTTTGGCAGTAAATATATATATATATATTACCAGTATTTTTTTTAAACTCTGTTTCTTAAATGTAGAAACACAATCTGTGCTGAGCTGAAGGCAGCTGGAGGAAGGAGATGTGACGGCAAGATCTGAAATCCAGGGTAAAAAAGAGACCACGAAATGTTAGAACAGTTGCCCCAGTTTCTGATAATTAGTATTCACAAAGAAAAAAAAAAAACGTGTTCCGACTACCTAGTAATTTCCAAATTGCTGAGGCACCTAATGAGTTGTCTTAAATAAATTTACCAAACATATAGAAGGCAATAATTGCTGAGCATTTCTTTCTGCAATGACAACTCAGTGCCAAGTGGTTCTGCAGCTGGTTCGTGTGCGTTGGGGGATTCAGCAGGAAAATCACTTGCTTGGGAACTGAACCTTGTCCTGGTTGGACTTTTCAGGGCCACATTTGCAGTGTCTCCTGCAGGGGAATTTGGGGTAAAGTCCCACTGAGCCACTTTGCTGCTGGACCTCGATATTTAACGTTGCAGGAGTGGATTTTTGTAATAAATACGTTAAATAAATATAATAAATATAGCATATAAATATAGAATATAAACATAAAATATAAATATAAAACATAGATGTAAAATATAAATAAACACACAAATAAATATATTTTTTATATGTATATATAAATAATTGTGGAGAAAATTAAAAGCCAACTAGGGGCTGTTCTGCCGGTGGAGTAACCCTTTGGTTTCCTTGGTGCTCCCACTGCCTGGAGCTCCCAGGGAAGGTTCATCCCAGCCCTTGGGATCGGGCTCTCTGCGGTATTTTGCTGGGCACACGCAGGTTTTCCTGGCCCCAGCTCCCACTGCAGCACAGCAGTGTTCCCATGCCAGACTCAGGGCTCCCCACTGCTTTGGATTTGCTTCTTCATTACCTCACCTGCCCGGAAATTAAATTTAGCTGGGCCCAGGGAGCACCAACCGTGGGGACCGGCTTTTTAAAACAGGGGTTGTTCTCAGCTCCTCAAGTTTTGCTGCTTGTTTTCATGCCAGAAAGAGTTATTCCTTATTTTCTGTAACACCGATGTCCGTGGAATACTCCCAGTGGTAAGCTGTGAGTTAAACCTGCCCTGGGGCTCCCGGAGCAGGGAGGTGGTTCATGTTCTTGCCGTGAGCTGCATCCCCAAGGAATAATCTCCCGTGGGGTATTTTTTTTATTTAAATGCTTTGTGGAACAGCCCTGGCATATGGCAGCATATGGCCCCGCAGCCACCTCTGTGCCTGTCTGCTCTGCTCCTGCTTTGTCAGGAGCTTTGTCAGGTCTCCGGGAAGGTGGCAGGGAGGGAGGGAGGGACGAGGCCTCGGGTGCCACGCACCGACCTCAATTCTCCCTGGAGGCTGCACAGGGCCGGGGACACTCAGCGTTCCTTCAGCTTGGGGGGAACTTGTCTTGGGTGAAAGGCAGGTGGAGGAAAAGAAGATAATACTATGAATAATAACAATAAATAATTCTTGAGTTGCCTAAACCTTGTGATACCTGACAAATAAAAACAGCCACCTCTCTGACAGGGTTATATTGACCTTCTGCCTTTCTGGGCTGCTCTGGTAGTAGAAAAGTCTTCTCTCGTTATTTCCACCCATGCCAAGTTTGGAAATGTTGTTTATAAGCAGTTTAAAGACCGGTATCACAGTGTAACTTCAATAAATTGTTCTCTCTAAATACATATCCTGAAAGGATGGGAGAGTTTGGGGTGTTCAGCTGGAGAAGAGAAGGCTCCAGGGAGACCTGAGAGCCCCTTCCAGGGCCTAAAGGGGCTCCAGGAGAGCTGGAGAGGGACTGGGGACAAGGGATGGAGGGACAGGACACAGGGAATGGCTTCCCACTGCCAGAGGGCAGGGAGAGATGGGATATTGGGAAGGAATTCCTGTCTAGGAGGGTGGGGAGATGCTGGAATGGATTTCCCAGAGAAGCTGTGGCTGCCCCTGGATCCCTGGAAGTGTCCAAGGCCAGGTTGGATGGGCCTTGGAGCAACCTGGGCTAGTGGAAGGTGTCCCTGCTCATGGCAGGGGGATGGAGTGGGATGGGCTTTAAGGTCCCTTCCCACCCAAACCAGTCTGGGATTCGATGATTCCATGATGTCTCCTAGCAAATGTTCAGCTGAGGTCCTGACCAGTTGAAAAGCTTTAGAGCAACCTCTGGTTCAGCTCTTCGGTTTGCTGTGTAACCATGAGCTCAGCACCAGGACGGGACCTTTGGGATCTCTGGGAACTTGGCATTCTGGGTCTTCCAGGATGAGACTGCCTGGAGCATCCCAAAAGCTGCAGGGAAGCTTGGAGGTGCCAGGTGGGAATGCCGTGGGGGGAGGGACAGGCCAGGGTGAGGTGGGATGTGACAGGAGGGATCTCCTTTCCCATGAACTGTCCCCAGCTCAGGTATTATCCCAACTCCAGCACACCATTCCAGACAGTTGGGTGCCTGGGGGAGCACTGCCAGTTCCCATCCTTTGTCATCTGAGAAGTGGGTTTCAGAGTGAGCTCTGGGATTGCAAAGACCCTTCCCGTGTGCTCAGCTGAACACAACCTGTGTGCCTGAGCACACATCCAGGGCTTTTCCTCTCCAGTGCTTCATCAGGCACAGGGATTGCCATGTGTGCCCAATGGCTGCACATTCCTGGATGCAGGGATGTGCTCCAAACCCTCCGGCCAGTCTGGCTGGGAGAGAAGGATGCTCCAGTTAGGAGCATCACAACACTGCTGCCCTGTTTTTATGTTTAATGGATAAGGCAGGAGCTCTGTGTGACCAGGAATGTTTTGGACTCTGCACACCCTGAATCTTTCCCGAAGAGCCTGCATGTCCTCTGGCTGATGGGAGCTGCCAATAGATTGCTGCTGTAATTGCAGGAGCCATGTGACAGAGCATTCCAAGTTATGGATGGGGATGGAGCAGTCCAGAGCTGGATGTTTATGGCACTTGGGGAAAAATTGTTTGCAAGGTCCTTAAGTCTTTATTTTTTAGCTGTAACAGCTAAAGGTTGGTAACTCCTTCAGCAAGCAGGAAGGCTGGCTGTTGTCTGTAGTGTCCAGGAAGAGGATTCATGTCACCATTCCCCCCTCTGAAATGCTGGGACATCCCTGTTCACTTGGAATATTGTGTTCCCCTTCCCACCTCGGCACAGGCTCAGTGTAAGGCTGGGCAGTGAGCAAGAGAATAAGAGTAAGACCCACTGTTCTATCTGCTTTACCCTTTTCCCTGGTGTTTTTGGGATTGCTTCAAACCTCCCTGTTTTTATCAGAGCTGAATTATACTAACTGATGAGAGAGGAAAACGAGCAGGGCAGAAAATAAATAATGAATTGCGTGAAAAATGAATTCACAGAAGTGCAGAGCATGAAGGCTGTGAAGTAAGAAAGGAGGCTTTCATTACCTTGGATAATACAATTATCCAGCCCAGCCTGTTTCCTTCAAATTGTCAAATTTGGTGTCACTTGAACTCACCAATCCCCCACCTGACAAAGTCCCTCTGACTCCCGGGGGTTGTGATTGAGGGTGGGTAACAGTGATGGTGAGTCCTTGAATGTTATGTCCGAGTGTGAAAACGGAAATAAACAAGTTAAAGGATCTTCTTACAGAATCTCAGGATAACTGAGAGTGGAAAAAGGCCTCCGAGATCACAGAGTCCCCCTGTGCCCGATGCCCACCTTTTCACCCAGCCCAGAGCACTGAGTGCCACAGACACCTCCAGGGATGGGGACTCCAAACCTCCCTGGGCAGCCCCTTCCCATGCCTGCCCACCCTTCCCATGCCTGCCCACCCTTCCCATGGAGAAATCTTTCCTTTAGTAACATTTTGGTGTCCAAGAGGAAGATGGGGAATGGCTTCCTGGCTCTTTCTTTTCCTCTCGCTTCCCTGTTGCAGTTTCAGCAAGTGGGAGCTGTCGGAGCAGAGCTCACTGCGCTTGGTGCTGAGCAGACAGCAGTGTTTGTGTCGGCTTGTTGCACAATATTCTGTCAGTATTGCACAATATTTCTGGCAATATCCTGATCTTCCATCAAATCCTGCAAACAGACCCAAAAATCCAACACGAAGCAGGCTGCTCTCCTGCCCCTCTGCTGCTATTTGCAGAGCAGTCAGTGACTTATTTCCAGTGTGATGCTGCAGTTCAGCATCATGTGAGTCACAGTCCTGGGGCTGCATCTTCCAGATAAGCCACTTGCTGTTTGGCAGAAGTTGGGAGAGCGGGATCATGTGGCTGTGACTGTACCAGTGGGGATCTCTTGGCACACGGGCAGAGCTGAGCCTGGCACAGCAGCCGGGGGTGGCCCTGCAGGATCAGCTGCTCTGCTTACCCTGGTTTGTTCTGACTCTCTTAAATAAGTCAGTGCTCACACTACACCAGTAACAGTCACTGTGGGGACTGTGTGTCCAGCACAGGAACGTATTCCTGGTGAATTCCCTTGTGGAGGTACACCGAATCACATCAGGAGACTTGAGTAAATATATAGGTCAGGTGTGCCCCGGTGGGCAAGAGGCCAGTATCACCTGGGCTGTGCCAGCCCTGGGGTGTCACAGCCCAGGGCAGTGCCCGTCCCACCCCCAGAGCTGGGGGAGTTCTGGGACCTCAGACAAGACACTGAGGGGCTGGAGCGTGTCCAGGGAAGGGAACAGAGCTGGGAAGGGGCTGGAGCAGCAGGAGGGGCTGAGGGAGCTGGGGGGGCTCAGCCTGGAGAAAAGGAGGCTCAGGGGGGACCTTGTGGCTCTGCAAGTCCCTG
>VZRE01006837.1:23709-53467 GCA_013396775.1 Cephalopterus ornatus
GTGGTGAGGCCTTGGCAGGGGCTGCCCAGGGAGGTTTGGAGTGCCCAGCCCTGGAGGTGCCCAAGGAAGGCCTGGCCGTGGCACTCAATGCTCTGGGCTGGGGACAGGGTGGGCATCGGGCACAGGGGGGACTTGGTTGATGATCCTGGCGGCTTTTCCAACTGCAGTGATCCCGTGATTCTGTGATATGGGGCTGTGCAGGTTTTGTTCCCCATTCCCCCACGTGGATCATCCCTGCCATCCACCCCCATGGGTGATGCTGTTCCCTGTCCTGCCAGGGGGGCTCTGGGCCCTGTTCTCAGGCACTTTGCAGCACCCAGAAAATTTAGGAGGGCACTGAGGTGGTCAGAGAGTCAGGGGTGAGGAGCAGTGTCTGCTGCCCTCAGTGACAGCAGGAGCAGCCTTGTCCAGGCTCAGCCATCCCAGGCTGTGGTGCCTTCCTGTTGCAGTGTATTATTCCAGGTAGGACTAAAACTTGGAAAGACGCCCATTCCTACTGCAGTATTTGACTTGTATTTCTCCTGATGCCTTTTGATTTATTATTTAGAGCATGTGGTTACTCTTCCTTCTTTCTTTCTGCTGCTGTTGAAGCTTTGCTGTCTTTAAGTAAAAACCAGGATGATGAGCAGGTACAAAACTACCTTCAGAGTGTTTAGTGGACAAAGAAATTTGTTCTTCACCTCAGAGCTGGTCTGGGTTTGCAGTTCCTTGTCTGGGGGGAGTGATTGGGTTTTTTTGTATTTCTGTGGCTGGGGAGTTATTTCCTTGGTCTCTGCTACATCCCAAAGGAAGCAGAAGGAAAAGCAGGATCAAAATCACAGCTGTGGCTTAGCTCCTGTCAGGCAAATCCTGTTCTTGGCATGAGGAAATCCGCCCTTCCCAGTGACAGGCCAGGTTAGGAGTATGGAATGAGGAGAGCTCATCAGTGGTTCATTGCCAGGAATCTTCTGATGGATATGGAGTCACATCAGTGGATATGGATTCTCAGCAATGGCTATGGATTCACGGCAATATTTAAGAATATTTTAGTTTACATGGAGAGTATGAGGAATATTGACTTACACTGTACAAACAGGTATCCCTGCGCTGCAGGATATAAATCAATCTATGGGGGAAAAAATCAAGGACATAATGGTGCAGAATGGCTCTTCTGGAGCTACAGATTGTGCAGCTCTGTTTTGGATTCACCAAGAGTAAACATGCCCTGTTTTACAAGGTAAAAGCCCTTCCCCTGTCGAGTAGCCTTTAATAATGTCATTTTTGCCTCTTTTTCCCTCTGGAAGCACAGGACAAAGCTCAGTGTGAGTGGGAGCAGAGCACTTACACAATGGAGGGTATTCATGGGGAGGGATGACTCAGACCAAGCTTTATGATACCTTAATTACATGTGAGGTGACCTAACCCTTGACTATCCCGAGTCTGAGGTTGCCAAACAGGATTTAAATGTTATAAAGACTCCTGGACACTGCCCACAGCTGAGCTGGATTTCACTGTGTCAGTAAGGAAGTGAAGGGAGAGGTTTTCCTTGGGGTTTTTGCCTTTGCCTTGGTGCACCTGATGGGCAAAGC
The DNA here is from genome assembly GCA_013396775.1 of Cephalopterus ornatus. Lineage (NCBI taxonomy): Eukaryota > Metazoa > Chordata > Aves > Passeriformes > Cotingidae > Cephalopterus > Cephalopterus ornatus. The sequence continues at coordinate 25,278 of VZRE01006837.1, forward strand.
CAGGTTGTTTTTCTGCTGAATTCTGTAGGTTTTGTAGGTGTAAAACCCACTCAAAGAAATGAAGACACAGATACTTTAAAGGGATTTTTTCGAATGTGGCTGGGGAAGGGGTTTCTGTTTGTTCCCTGTGCTTTCTTAGTGACCTGGATTTCCTTTCAGGGCTCAGCAGATTCGTACACGAGCAGACCCTCGGACTCTGATGTCTCTTTGGAAGAGGACAGGGAAGCAATCCGCCAGGAAAGGGAGCAGCAGGCAGCCATCCAGCTCGAGAGGGCCAAGGTGTGTCCAGTTCAGCTCTTAACAGCTGAGTCCTGTGCCACTGATCCTGTCCCTGGTGTTAAAGTTCGTAACGGTGATGCTCTCTTGAAATAGTTTGGCGGCTGAGCCAAACTGGGAATATATGAAAATATTCTCTATAAATGGGGGTATTCCCCAGTGAGCTTGTGTGAAATCACTAGGGCCGAATTTTTATGGCTTTGGCAGCGTCCTCTGCTGCATTTTTTTGCAGTTTGGTACAGTTGTTGGCTGAGGGAGGTTTGCAGTGGTTGTGCTGTGTTCCCCTCTGCAGTCCAAACCAGTAGCATTCGCTGTGAAGACCAACGTGAGTTACTGTGGAGCTCTGGATGAAGATGTCCCTGTGCCAAGCACTGCCATCTCCTTTGATGCCAAGGACTTCCTGCACATCAAAGAGGTAAAACCAGGAACTAGGAAAAGGGAATCTGAGCCAGAGTGGATTAACACACTATCCAAGGGGTGAGAGGAGGCAGGAGAGCACAGCACAGCCAGTGAGGAGGAGGTGGTGCTTCAGTGGAGTTCCAGCTCCCTGGGGTGGTTATCCTGCACTTTTATGGCACTTGGTTTTACCAACTTATTGGATTTCCGTGGCACAGGAAGGAAATAATTCCCTTCAGCGTGGTGGGCTCAGATTCTTTCCATCAGGGGAAGTTTGTGGTGGATCAGAGATCGTGGAGCAGAAAGGTGATCACAGAGTGGAGCAGCACCAGGTCACACCAGGTCTTCATAAAGCACCAGATGGGCTTGTGAGGGAGAAAAGAAGACTTAGAATAACACATTAAGAAAAACACTGAAGAGGACAGATACAAAAATAAGGGAAAAAATGGGGATAAATGGTCCCTAAGTATGGCTTTGGTAGAGAAAATTGCATTTTATTGCACGCTGAGCATATTTTCCGCAGTTTTTCATCTGAATTGAGCCCTCCAAATTTGCATAACCCCCTGTTGTGCTGTAGATTGGTACCCAGGCTTGCAGCTTGCAGAAGCACTTCTTCATCTCTGCATTCTGGGGTTATTTTAGGGTGTTCAGTGCTCAGCTGCCTCTTTCTTTGAGCGTGTGCTCGTCATCACTTCAGAGCACTGAGCTCCCTCAGACTGAGCCCACCTGCTCCTGCCCCTCCAGAGGCACACAGTGGGGCTGGAGCAGGGAATTGCTTCACAGAAGGGCACAGGAGAGGCACTTGAATCCCCTGAGCCGGTTTTTGATCCTGGCTGTCCTTGGCCGTGGCCACCTTTAGTGTCGGGGCGCTGATTGAGTTTGACATGCTAAGCTCTTATCACTCTGCCCTGTGCATTCTCCCAGACAAGAGTCCCAAATCCATGTCTTGGCACTCCCCGAGTTGTCCTCCGAGGTCTAAATACCCGAGATCACATTGTCACTAAGCTGTAAACCATCTGGCTTACTGGTGTTTGTCGGCTCTGCGGAGGGTTTAGCGTATTTTCTTTGTTAGCACTCAAAACCTTCAGCTTGCCCGCAGCCGTGGCTGCAGCTCAGGAGGATTTGGGGAATAGTGGAAAAAGGCTTTGCAGAATTTGTTTTTCAGCGATCTGGCAGGGCCTGATTGGATTAGAACAATGGTTCCAGGTTTTGGAATGATGCTAAACGGGTTACAAAGTCAGGTCACCCTGTGCCAGGGTGGAACAGCAGCGGTGACTGAGGAGCTGCTATTCTGGGGATGTGTCCTGTATGTCTCATCTGCCTCCAAGACTATACATTCTGTGCTTACTTAAAAGATGAAGTGGCAACAATTCCTGACAAAGCAGGAGGAATCATGGGCCTGGCAACCAATGGCAGGGAGTGTGGGCCTCCCACACGCTGAGTAACATATGGGAGGGAATGACCTAATGCAGATCCCATGTTCCTCACTGCATCCTTAGCTTCTGTGTGCTTCAGACACTCCCAGCATAACCACGGAATCCCAGACTGCTTTGTGTTGGAAGAGACCTTAAAACCATCCAGTTCCAACCTCAGCACCTTCCACTATCCCAGGTTGCTCCAGCCTGGCCTTGGACACTGCCAGGGATCCAGGGGCAGCCACAGCTTCTCTGGGCAACCTGTGCCAGGGCCTCACCACCCTCACAGCCAGGAATTCCTCCCCATTATCCCACCTATCCCTGCCCTCTGGCAGTGGGAAGCCATTCCCTGTGTCCTGTCCCTCCAGCCCTTGTCCAAAGTGCCTCTGCAGAGGGACTGATTCTGATCCCATGTTTGAGGCATCACTCAGAGGTCCATGACCTGCTCATGGAGGAAGGATTCCCATGTTCCAGCTGTAACGTAGAACCAGAATAGAGCAGGGAATGCCCTTGGGATTCAGGTTTTACAGTGGTAAAACCCATGGATTGATTTCATGGAAACACAAACTGCTGTGGGTTGGAAGGACCTTAAAGCCCATCCAGCCCCACTCCCTGCCATGGGCAGGGACACCTTCCACTAGCCCAGGTTGCTCCAGCCTGGCCTTGGACACTTCCAGGGATCCAGGGGAGTCCACAACTTCTCTGTGATTTCCAATAGCAGAGTGTTGGATCCTGAAGGATTTATCTGGTTTGCAGGCTGTAAATAGTTCTGTCGACCTAACACACTTAAAATTAAGCTTTGCTTCCTGACACTGTTCTTCAAGATGAGGAACAGACACTTAAAGAGTTGGAATGAAAAAATGATGGAACCTCTTGCACAAGTAACCCCTACAGCAGGAGAAAAGGTTTCCAAGGGGAGGGTGTGAGGACTGCACTTCCCTTGGCTGTGTGTGTTAATAGGTGTGTGTGGGGGGGTCGGTGTTAACACCTGTGTATGCACAGGGTTAATAAAAAGCAAATGTGTTTCTCCCAGGTGCTGAGGCTCCGTTTTTCAGAGTCACCATCAGGCACTGCTGTGCCTTGACAACGGGGACATGGGATTTCTGTGTCTCTGCAAGAGCTTAAGTGCTTGAAAACAACAGCCAGGGGCCGCGATCATTGTTAAGAGATGTCTGTGATAGCTCTTGGCTCCAGGCTTGCAAACAAAACCCCCTCACTCGTGCTGCTCTTAATGACTCCGGAGTCAGCTGAGAAAAGCAGTGTTTCTTCGGAGCACTGAGGGGCCTAATGAAGCATAACATACCGGAAGGTTTTCAGATATTTTTCTTCAAAAGCTCCGCTGGCAGCAGCTACAACGAATCCTGTGCCACACAGGATCCACCAGGAAACTGCTTTTCATCTCTCCATCGTTAGAGTTAGGCCAGACTTTCAGTACTGCAGAAAAGCTCAAGTTACCAAAGGTTAACGACAAAATTAAATGTCGTACTTTCAGGCATTTATTAGAAGTTTCTTCCCGAAGGTGAGTTTTTCCTTCAGCTGTCGCCGCATGTTAAAAACATCCATAAAAGTAGCTGGAAAGGAGGAAGGGGAAGTGGCAGCAGTGAGCCTGCTTTCATTCTGCAGCGTGGGGCTAAGGACGGTGGGTAAGAGGGGAATTTGGGGCCTGTCTCATCCCTTTGTGTGTTGCAGAAATACAACAACGACTGGTGGATAGGGCGGCTGGTGAAGGAGGGCTGCGAGATCGGCTTCATCCCCAGCCCGCTGCGGCTGGAGAACATCCGCATCCAGCAGGAGCAGAAGAGGGGCCGCTTCCATGGAGGGTGAGGGGGCCGCAGCCCTGGACACCCGTTAAAATATTCCGAATACTTTCAGTATTTCCAAAGGTCGCTGGGCGCTGCCTTATTGCGGTGCCTTTGCACGGCTGGCTTTGGGGTCCCCACTGAAAATAGGTGTCTGCAGAGAACAGACGTGTGAAATACTGATGGTGAGGAGCAGGAAAAGCTGTGTTTGACTTCAGGAAAGAGCAATAATTCAGTGTGAGGGGTAATGACAGCAATTTCTCACAGGTTTCTGTCCCCGTGGTCAGCTCAGTGCTCAAAAGACTCCCAGATTTTTTTCCCCAGTTTTTCTTGAGGTTGTGGCTTTTTTCTTCCTTTTTTTTTCATTCTCTCCCTTTCAGCCCAAACCAGACTTTTCAAAGTTTATGACTATTTTCATTCAATTTCCTTTTATCCTTCACCTCTGTGGCTCCACCCTGCCAGAGCTGGAGACTGCAAATCCCTGGGAAAATATAAACTTGGGCAGGGAGGTAAAAGCTGAGGAGGGAAGTGTTTTCAGAGCAACTGGACAGCATCAACTGTGCTCCTTCCAAATTGCTCTTACGATTTTTGAGGTAACTTCAGAGGGCCTCCACGGGCAGGGAGAGGATTACCTGGTTCAGCAAGGCACTCCTGGATTTGTATGATAAAATTCGAAGTTGTATTTAAAATGAACAGTTTATTTTTGAGCACCTCTGTTAGGCTGGGTCACAGAGATCTGTATTACCTTGGGATTCCTCATGGGGCAGTTTCTCCCCAAAACCTCCCACATTTGCATCTCTGGGTGCCTTAACGGGGCTCTTTCTGCTCCCACAGGAAATCCAGTGGGAATTCTTCTTCAAGCCTTGGAGAAATGGTTTCTGGCACGTTTCGGGCCACACCCACTGCCACAGGTAAGACAAAGTGTTACTTAGGGGAGCTCTTGGTGTTCTGTTTTCAAAACCACACATGAAAAATGCAGGTTTTCCCTTCAGCTGAGGGACTTAAGATGTTTTCCAGCAACATGCTTGTGTGTGGAGGGGGAGGAAAACAGCTATTTCTGGCCATGCAGGAGTTGTTGAGGGGCTGGCAAAAACCTTGGCAAGAGTGGCAGCTGCCCCAGAACGGGCAGAAGGACCAGTTTAAACAGGGGGACCAAAGGGAGGGAATTCCCAGTGCATAGACAAAAGGGGTTTCTGTTCGCACTGGGCTGTTTTAACCAAGTTCTCCTTTGGTCTTCCAGCAAAACAGAAACAGAAAGTGGTAAGTAGTGCTTTTGTTTTCATTTTATTTCACTCTAATCCATAATTCCCAGGATTTTTTTACGGATCTGGTTGGATAAATGATCTGAAGGGCTGTTTTCTTCTTCTAGACAGAGCATATTCCCCCGTATGATGTAGTGCCATCAATGAGACCTGTTGTCTTGGTGGGTCCATCACTCAAAGGCTACGAGGTACTTGCCATTAATTAATGTTTTATTATCTGTAATCTTCCTTAGTAAGTCAGGGCGTGGGCCAGTGCAGCTGTTTTGTGATAGTTAAAGTGATCTTAGCTTAAATAATGATCAAAAATGTTCTGTAAGCACCAAGAGCTTTACTTTGAGCCTGCACTGCACACATCCACTCTTCCCAGTGCACTTATTCTTGATTAAACCGAGTTAGAAAAAGAGAATTTGTGTCTCCTACAGGACAGAGCTGGGGCAGTCAAATCAGCGAGCTGGACTCCTCCACACATGTAAAATTTTAGTCAAACCAGCACCTGCTTGGAACTCAATTAGCAAAAGATTTCCAGGGAGCTTCCTTGCTGTTCTTTTTTTTTTTTCACTTTACCGGTATTTGAAATACATTTGCAAAGAAACTTTAACCCTTCTGAAGGATTTGCCACTGTTCCACGTGGGAGCAGGCAGGGTAACGTGCCCAGAAAACCAGGACAACCTATTTTTTGGGCTGCTGCAGATTCAAGTGAGCATTTTTCCCACGTGCCAAGTAAGCAGTTTGGTGAACCTCCCCATCTGTGAGTGTTGTGCTGAACCAGGAGCTAAATGAACGTAAAATCAAAGCTACACTTCATTAAGCCTAATTAATGTTGGTAGGATATTGTAAAACATATTGGAATGGCTCTTTTTGGAAGATTACAGCGTGGTGCCATTATTGGAGTAATGCAGGGCTGTTATATTGAGGGGTTTTTTATAAGAACCTTTGGAGGTGCAGTTCAGCAAAGCAGGAACTTCATGTTCTTTGCTGCCTTGGAATTTCATGGTGAAGTTTTTTGACAGGAGTAAAATCCGCAGATCGATCTGCCTCTCAAGTCTGAGGCTGTTTGTTAACAAAAACCTCCTCAAATACTTGAAATATTCAATATCCAAATATTTGAAATACTCAATATTCAAATATGTAAAATACTTAATATTCAAACATTCCTATTCTGCCTTTTTTTTTTAAAAGAAAACAATACTAAACACGACATCTTGAACATATAGATGTGTGTAAGTGTTAACACAGGATATTAACTGAAATTACAAACAGTGGTCTGCATAAGAGAAAATGTTTGATCTTACTTCACAACCTTCGTGGGGAAATTATTTGGAGTATTTTTTTTTCCTGGCTAAATTCTGAAGGAAGCAGTTAGAAGGAGAAAAATAAAGTGGCAGAGTCCTGAGGGGGCCTTGATGGAGCTCCTGACAGGTGATAGTTGTCAGCCCTGGGAAGGACAAGGAGCCTGATCAGTAAATGGGGATTCCAGGTGCACTGAAACATCCCCTTTCTGTGCCTTTCTGCCTCCCTGACAGAACAGTCACCCAGCACGATAAATCTTGTACCTGCAGGTTGAAGCCAGTCCCGATAATGTTACTGCAGGAAAAAAACCCCGGATCATCTGTTCAGCCCCAGTGTCCCGCCTGGCTGTGCCGTGTCTGGGAATGGGCTGCTGTGGGAGGGCTTGGGGAATGGGCAGGACAGGGCAGGAGCGGGCAGGAATGATCGCTGCCCATCACAGGTACTGATTGTTGGCCGTATCCTTGCCTTCTACTCACCTCTTTCCTTCCTTTTCCTTCCTCTTCCCCGCTTCTCCTCGCTGTCCACTCGCCCTGTCCCCGCTTCCTGCCCTCTGCCAAGGTGACAGACATGATGCAGAAAGCTCTCTTTGACTTCCTGAAGCACAGGTTTGATGGGAGGTGAGAAACACTGCCCTTCTCGTGCTGCTTTGCCCATGTGTTACTAACATTTCAGTGATGCTTGTTTTTTAATTTTTGGTGCATGTTCCAAGCTGATTTACTGCCCCTTTTTTTCACCACTGAGGAGTGCAACACAACTAACGTGTTACTGGAAGTGCACTTGTCTCCATTTCTGCTGTGTCTGGGGCAGGATTTCATAGTTTAACACAACAATTCCTTTTCAGTAGCTTACCAACACCTGAGAAAAATCAGCTCTTAGATATTCTTTGTTTAAGCCTTTACTTTGACTGCTCTGAGTAGGCAAAAATACCAGAAAAGGTGGCTTGAAGAAGGAAATGCTGAGAAATAAAATAGAGAAAAATAAGTGTGACAGGACTTAAAAAATTATAAGGAGGGTTCATTCTCAGCTGGAGGACAGGGAATATTTCCTGGGGAGCTGTGAGGAGGATAATTTGGATTTCTTTGCTGGGAACACAGGTTTGTCCATGGCATCTCTGCCTTTTCCCTAGGTAGGATGTCTGCTGCACCTTTGGGATGTTCTGCCCTTCCTTCTTCCCAGTTTATTCAGGATATTCTAACTGGGAAAAGGACCTTACACTCTTCTAGCCAGTATATAACACTGAGTCAGGTTAGAAATACCTAAACCATGGACACTGGGATGGGGAAAATCGTGCGTAGAAGAGCTGGAGCAGGATTTATGGATTTTTGGGAGCTGAACTGATCCATAAACAGCTCGGACAAAACGTTTAATGATCAGCTTTTGTGCAAAATAATCTCCTCTCCTGCCCTGTTTGGAGCTGCCCAGCTCAAGTGATTTTCTGGGAATCCTAATTCCATTAGCAGTATTGGCAGCTGGGTCAGGTGGAGTGTGGGATTTCAGCATTGGGAGGTTAAGTGCCACCAGCAAACTGATACCATTGATTTTTGCTCTGAGTAACTTCAAAAAGGCTGCTCCTTGGTCCTCCTGCCAACTTCTATGGCTTTGTGGTCTTTTTCCTCCCCCCACCCCTTTTCTGTTTCTTTCTTTCCATCTCTTCTGCAGTTTTGTGACAGCTCCATGTTCCCAAGAAAGGAACTGACTGTCCAAGGAAAAGCCTTTCAAAAGGCTGCAGTGGGACTTGGCTCCTTCCCCACCTCTGAATTCCCTGTGCTTTGCCAGATCCTTCCTTTGTAACTGCAGCCTCCTCTTCTGCCCAGGGAACCAGAGACCCACAGTCCATTAATTTCTCCCATTTCTGTTTTAAATTAATTTATACTTTTGGTCCCTGCTGTATTTTCTGGCAGTACATTTGTTTATGAATTATTTAGAAAAATACTTGTACTTCTCTTGAACCCTCCATCTGATGATTTCACTCGGAGCTGCATTAAATCTCAGGTTTTGTGGGAAAGCTGCTGGTCATTCCCAGCTTGCTTTCTTTTCATTATCCGTGGCTCTCTGGCTCGTCTCAGGCCTGCTAATGGATTTTACGTGAAGGGATTGTGTAGTCTTTGATAACATTTGGTCTTGTCAGTTCAAGTAAATCTGAATCAGTTCAAGTAAATCAAGTAGATCAAGTGAAAAATCACCTTCCTTCAGTGAAAGAGGTGCAGTGAGGTTAAACTGAAGTTTAAGCAGTGCAGGGAGCTGTGGTTTAACTTCTTTTTCTCCTGTTCATCCAAGTCAGACTCGAGTAACTTGTAACATTCGTGGGACTGTGTAAGTTCATGTAGGAGAGGAGTGAGCTGAGAGGAGGAAAGTTAATTAATGCACTAGGAGTGGCAGAAACTACATCCCAGAGGCTACAATAGCTCAGGGAAGGGAAGGTCCCTCGCAGTTCCACAGCACTTCCCTTCAGTTGTGCTGGAGTGGTGACATAACTCAGGTAGAAAACGTGTCTGAGGGGGGTTTGGTTGGGTTTGCCCTTTGGAATGGGATGTGGCTGCAAATCCCGCAAATCTGACCGCTGTGCTTGTGTTGTGTCTGTGTTCCCTGTCCCAGGATATCCATAACCAGAGTGACAGCTGACATTTCCCTGGCCAAGAGGTCTGTGCTCAACAACCCCAGCAAGAGGGCAATCATCGAGCGCTCTAACACCAGGTCCAGCCTGGGTAAGGCAGCGGCACACAGGGAATTCTGGCTGTGGATTGCAGCCTTCAAGTTCATGGAAGGATGGAGGGACCCCCAAGGATCATCCAGTCCAATCCTTAGCCCTGCACAGACACCCCAACAATCCCACCCTGCCCCTCAGAGCGTTGCCCAAACCCTCCTGGAGCTCTGGCAGCCTTGGGGCTGTGCCCACTGCCCTGGGGAGCCTGGTCAGTGCCAACCACCCTCTGGGAGAAGAACCTTCTCCTGAGATCCAGCCTAAAGCTCCCTGACACAGCTCCAGCCATTCCCAAGATGCCATCAGTTCTGGAAGTTTAAATGTGCCACAGCATTTTACTGGATAATCCCGAGTTGGGCTCCCAGCACCTTCTCCCTGTGCTTTGAATTCCACATCACAGGGGGCCAAAGAGCTTTCACTTGTCCAGCCAAGGAAACGTGTCATTCCTGACCCTGAGGCCAGTTTTGAGTTTTATGGTGAACATCTACAGCTTAATTTTGCTGTTTAGCCATGAGATTTTGGCTCTTCCCCCTCTCCCTGTTGTCATGACTGCTGGTTGAATTTTGGTTTGGACTCGATGATCTTGGAGGTCTTTTCCAACCTCAATGAGTCCTTGATGGGGTGATTCCATGATTATTTCCTGCACAAAGGTGGAAATCTGTGTGTAGCACATACATGGTGTGTTTTTAAATAATACCCTGTCAATTATTTCAAATAAGTGGGTTTTTGTGGTTATAGAACGAGGAGGTTCTGCTTTTCACAGAGACCCTTCTTTAAGTCAGAGTTACAATATCAGAACAAAAAAAAGTTTTAAGGAATATCCAAACACTTGCTGATTAAAATAAAAAATCTTGTGACTCCCAAGCGTTTAGCAGATTTGGAAAATGGACTATTTAGTGTTACTAGATATTTAATTGTACCCAACGTTTAAGGCACTGATGTTATAAAGGAACGTGGCACATCTGTGCTTTCAGGCAGCAGAATTGTCTCAGAGGCAATATTTATTTTTAAAATGCTTTGAGTAACAGGTTATTTTATGGAGATGACATAAATTCCCCTACAGACTCCATGCAAGCAAGTGGGTGATGGTACTTTTGTCTCAGTGCTGTGGGGTTGGAGGGTTTCACCTGCTTTGTTTTCCTTCCCCAGCTGAAGTGCAGAGTGAGATTGAAAGGATCTTTGAGCTGGCAAGGTCCTTACAGCTGGTTGTCCTGGATGCAGACACTATAAATCACCCTGCCCAGCTCATCAAGACATCTTTAGCCCCAATTATTGTCCATGTGAAAGTGTCCTCTCCAAAGGTAAAGCCTCTCACCCTAAAATCCACGGAGCACCTGCAGGGCAGGGTGGGACGGGGTGGAATCTGCACCTGAAGGGGAAAATGAGCGACACAGCACCTGCAGCTGTTGTGCCACAGTGCGTCCAGCAATCCAGTAATTCTGTATATGGATGTAATTGTGGTGGTGTTCTCTTGTCAAAAATAAATTGTTATTTCAAGTAGAATCAAGCAAAGTCAACTGCATTTGAAACTTTTCCAAGGGATCAAAGCGTGATGCAGAGGGAAATGTGCACAGCTCTCAGGGGGCTTGTCAGAAACGTTTGGGCTGATACTCAAGGGCAGTGTTTTGTGGAGAGCTTCTGACCTCGGAATTCCTCCAGTGGGATGTCAGGCTGAGCTTTGGGGAGATAAACAACCCTTCAACTCACCTTTTCCACTTTCCTCCTGCCAGGTTTTGCAGCGACTGATCAAGTCCAGGGGGAAGTCACAAAGCAAACACTTGAATGTGCAGTTGGTGGCAGCTGATAAACTGGCACAGTGCCCACCAGTAAGTACAGCGGAAAGGGCCGGGGAGCTGGTGACATGTGGGGCTGTGGTGATTGCTGCTGGGCTGGCCCCTGTTCAGAGCCCAGTCCGTCCCTTATCGCTCCCTCTGTGGTGGCTCACCCAGCCCTGCTCCTGCACCCTGATCCGCTCCCACCGCGAGACACAGCGTGCCTGGGACTTTCGTCCTGGTTATCTCCTGAGCTGGGTTTGCTTTGGTCTCTGGCAGGGTGACAGGGCAGGGGTGACGTGTAGGGGACAACAGCTCTGTCAAGTCATTAGCAAATTACACTCTTTGTGGAGCTTAAGGTCCCAAGGGACAAAGTCTGAGCCTCCTGGTTTGGAGTGTCCTTCCCCTGCACAGGAGTGCAGCCCCACAGAGGGGTGTGTGCAGGCATGTGACCCCTGATCCTGATCCTGCAAGCTGAGCCACTACCTCACGGGAGCACAGTCACTGCCCTCCTCACCTGCGATCACCTGCTTGCTCCAGGAGCAGAGGGCCTGGAGCGCCGACCAGGGAGGTGTGTGGGGACAGGCTGTGCAGGGGTTTGGGCAGGGCAGCTCACACTTGCTTCTGTCTTTGGAAACCACCCCTGGTTTCTGTGACAGACACAGTGGGAACAGCCTTGGAGGTGGCTTTGTGTGGGATCTGTGTGGGACATTGGGGTGGGAATGCAGAGACCAGTGTTGGTACCAGGGCAGGGCTCAGACAGCCCAGCCCAGGGCTGGTGACTTCCCACCTCTCCTGTGCCGAAGAACTGTGCTTGGAAATCAGCTTAATTCACAGAAATTCCAATAGACAAGGTTTCCATGTCACTTAAAACTGGCAAAGTGCTGACAGAAGAAATCTTGGAATGATCTAGGAACGAGTCCAGGAGCTCAGCAGAGGGAATGTCTGGCCCTAATGGCCAGATAATGCCTCTGCAAGGCATCGTGTTTGCCTTGTGTTCTGCAGACCCTGAAGAAGTTGCCTCCACTTCAGATGGTTTTTATTCTCAATTCAGATTGAAGCAACAAAGTTCAAGCAGCTTTTGTCCTGGAGTAAGGATCCTCAAGGATTGATTTCCGTGGATCTTAACTTGGCTTTGAATGCTTCTTCAGATCCCAAACTTCACAGCCACCTCCCCTCCGGTCCCCACCTGCCATAAAAAGAGAGCTCAGGTATTTCTGGGCACTCCCCCTAAATTACAGGGATAGATGTTGCTTTCTAACTGTTCCAGGTGCTGGGAATTGAGGCTGAGCCACATCTCCTGGAGGCCTTGTGCCCCTCCAGTGTCCCAGAGCCACTGCTGGGGCTGCCTTCAGAAAAACACCCTTTTCAGGCTGACACTGAGAGCGAGGGAGTGCAGGCTGTGTTTGCTCAGCAGTTTCAGACAGACACAAAATGAAGAATAACCAATGAAGACCTGTAAAAGCTCTGAATTTTGGCAGGTGTTGGTAGTGTTATGGTGTAGATTCGCTCTGCAGTGTTCGAAAGCAGAGGAAAAAGGTCACAGGCTTAACTGAGCTGTGATCTCTTAAAATGCTGACGAATCCCTGTGAGCCCTTCAGGCCCCACTGACTAAACCACACTTGCACCCTGTTCTGTAGAACAAAATAATTCTGTAAGACACATCCCTTTCTGCCCCTCAAGGGGTGTGAGGTGACTGGGGCTGCACCTGTGTGAACAGGCTCCTCGTGGGCCTTGCACTGAGCTCACACACAGCACAGCCCACTGCCCTTCTTCCCCCGTCAGAGGTGTTCCCTTTGGCTCCTGCACAGACAAGCCGGGGCATGTTCCACAGCTTTTTTTGGTTTTGCTCTTTAGACAGTGATTTCTTCTTCTTCAGCTTCACTTTGCTTACAGTTAAAATGAGGCGAATTTCCCAGAGCAGCTGTGGCTGCCCCTGGATCCCTGGAAGTGTCCAGGGCCAGGTTGGACAGGGCTTGGAGCAACCTGGGCTAGTGGAAGGTGTCCCTGCCCATGGCAGGGGGTGGGATGGGATGGTCTTGATGTCCCTTCCAACCCAAACCATTCTGTAATTCCATGATTCTGTGAAATTATCAATGTTGTAGCTTGTTGGTGCCTTGTGGCACTTGAATTGTCCATCCCAGGACCTGCTAAGCTCTGCCTTAAACCCCAGCCCTGCAAGTCTATTCTGGTGCCTAAGGCAGCAAGGTGAGGCTCCACTTTGGTAAGAAAAGCCTTTCCAAATGTCAGAGATGTGCAGGAAACCCTCCTTGCTCAGAGGCTCTTCCTCCCTGCTGTGCACAGGAGCCTTCTCAGAAGCCAGCTCAGCACTTTGCTCTGGGTGATGGCAGACAGAGTTTGCTGACCTGGAGCAGTGACTGCTGACTTAGAGCTCTCCAAGGGACATGACAGCCCTGGTTAGGTTTAAATTCAAGTGGATCCATGATTTAATTAAGTCAAAGTATCCTGCTAAGAGCAGAGGCGCTGCCGTCTCTCCCCTGCTTCATGGATCTCTCAGCTCCAGTTTCTGCAAGAGGAGAATTTGGGGTGTTTGTTTAAAGTGAACCACCCAATCCTCACTTTTCTCCTGTGCTGAGAGCAGCCTTAAGGAATCAGCTGGTGCTGCATGTCTAGACATTTTAAAAATAGCTGTCTCTTTGGGCATATTTGAGTTCAGGAACTGCTTTCATTATTAATTCCTTGCTAATCTCTCTCTGATGCTGCTTGAGCCCATGTTAAGCACTGCAGGACTCCAGGAATATTACAGGACTCCAGGAACTCCACTGCAGGAACACTGTATGGCTCAGAGGAACATGAACTGCACTAACTGTGCATCTTCAAATACACTGGTCATAAACAGTTCTTTGGGATTGTTTTTTTTTAACTTTTGGCTGTGCTCAGAGAGGGTACAAACCCCTCTGGGCTATTGGACACAGCCTAAAAAATAACTGGAATTATACTCCAGCAGAACTGAAAGGCATTGGTATAATTAAAATGCAATTAAGTGTTGAAATTCTTCCCCCTCTCAGGTACACAGTGATCCTGCAGCAAACCAAAAGAAAGAGCAGAGGGCAGTGGCCACTAATTTTCTTTTCAGGAAAGGCCAACTGTGTATCACTTGAGAATCCCGGGATCTGGGAATGCTCCTGTCATAACTGTTTTATGCATATGGTAAGAAAATACTGCAGAGAATGAAGTGCATTGTAAGGAGAGCTGGGGAGGAATTGCTTTTCTCCGTGACCCTTACAAACAAGGATCTTCTTAAAAGATTCATTCCTGCCAAATCCATGGAAATAGAAAAACCCAGTATGAGCAGAACTGGCAGGACTCGGGATCCTGCCAGGGGACATCCAGTGACAGCCTGAGAGGCTCCCCAGTCCCAGTGCTACTTTACAATGAAATACTGAAAAGGTGACAGTTCTGCTGCAGCTGTTAAGAGTTCTTCTCCCCTAAATCCAACTTAATTCTTTATTTAGGAAAACACAATCATCCTCCAAGTGTAATTGTTTAATTTCAATCTTTGCAAAGCAAAATAAAGAAAATGGCTTTATTATTTTAAATCTTATTCTGTGTGCACGGAGAGCTATGTAAAAACACGTTGAGGAGAAGCAGCCTGTGGTTGGTATCAGTTGCCCTTCACACCCGCAGCACCTGCACTTGTTATTGCCATTTCCTGTGCTCTTTTCACAGCATTTTTCGAAGTTAAGATTAGAGATGAGATATGAAATTGAACTGCTGAAAGTATGGTTGTGTTTCTCTCGAGGGGCTCAGCTGGTGCTGGCTATAGATTTGAGAGCAGGCAGGAATGAAGGGAGGTAAAGCCAGCACATGGACATAGTGACTAAAGAGTTCCCTGAAGCAGGAATGCTGCTGATACCAGCACTGCCCGGTGTGGGAATGGTTTTAGGGGCATCATCACTGGAAATAAACAAATTCCTTAAGGAGTTTTGTGCCTTTGAGCTTGGAAGGATTCACACAACGTCTGGTGATGCTCAGGGATGGGGTTTGGTGACTCTGGTCACCCTGTAAACCCACTTGTACCATTTTGTTTTGCACCCACTGAATCATCACAGAATCATGGAATGGTTTGGGTTGGGAGGGACCTTAAACCTCATCCAGTTCTAACCTCAACACCTTCCACTATCCCAGGTTGCTCCAAGCCCCATTCACCCTGGCTTTGGACTCTCCCACAGATGGGGCAGCCACAGCTTCTCTGGGCAACCTGTGCCAGGGCCTCCCCGCCCTCCCAGCCAGGAATTCTTTCCCAATATCCCATGTAGCCCTACTTTGTTTCAGTGTGAATCCATTCCCCCTTGTCCTGTCCCTCCACGCTCTCGTAAAAACCCCCTCTCCATGTTTTTTGTCGTCTCCTTCAGCAATCCCATGCTGTGATCCCTGTTTATTGACTTCCAAAGGCTTAGCTGGGCCAGAGGTGTTTGCCATCTCCTCATTTTGCCGTGTGCCACTGTGTTGTGCCCAGGACATGTTTGACGTGATCCTGGACGAGAACCAGCTGGAGGACGCGTGCGAGCACCTGGCCGAGTACCTGGAGGCGTACTGGCGAGCGACCCACACCACCAGTACCACCCCCATGACCCCCCTGCTGGGCAGGAACCTGGGATCCACCGCCCTCTCCCCGTATCCCGCCGCCATCTCGGGACTGCAGGTAGGAGAGCCCAGCCCAGCCCCCACAGCCCTGCACTCCAGGTGGGTTTGTTCAGTCCCGGGGGGATCGTGCGAAGTGGTTTGTAGGGCGTGACTCGTGTTTGCTCTCTGGGCTGCTGCTCCCTCTTTGGCCACTGCCAGCAGTGAGGGGCAGGCCGAGGGGTGTAAGCAGTGAGTAACCACTCGCTCAGCCCGCTGCTGAAGCACTGGGTCTCCTCTGCCTTTAGTGGGAATTAAAATGCCCATCAATTCCCTCCATCCAGCTCTATAACCATCCCTTTTATTCCTCCCCTCGAAACCTCACAAAAAACCCTCCATGTTTGTCTCGTGTATCAGCAAAACGCCTTCCCCTTTTTTGGGTTCTTTGAGTGTGAATAAAAGACATTCTTTCTTTTTTTTTTTTTTTTTTTTTTTTTTTTNTTTTACCCATTGAAAAAAATTGTGACCCTTTTTTTCCACAGGGATAGCTCAAACTCGGCTGAACTTTGACACTTCAATCGTGGCATGTAAATAGTCCTTAATGAGAAGTACGTGCTTTATTAAGTTTGCAAACAGATTTTTTGGTTTAAGAGTTGTGAGTGCTGGAGGGGATCAGGATTGCAGGGAGCTCTGTGTGTGTGGGGGGGGAACCTCCAGGAGTGTCACTTGCTAATAATGTCTGTCAGAAATAGAGCTGGACAAATGACACTGAATAATTCACCCGACAGATGTGCTGTCTGCTCTGCTCGTAGAGTGTCTGGAAGCAGGTAACAGTGTGGAGGGAAATGGTGGTTTCAGTGTTGCCGTGAGTGAGCTGCACTTCCCTGCCAGGTGCACAGTTCCTGGCACTAACGCCGGGCTTGGTTTCCCCAGGAGCAGCAAGTCTCTGTCTCCTGACCGGCTGAGTGCACAAGCACTGCTCTGTTACTGATGACATGCACATGCAAACTGTTGTTTCCATTCTCACTTGCCTTAAAATTTCAGTTCTCCATCCCTCCATGCCAATAAAATGCCATCTGCAGAACTTTTTTCACCTCTTCAGTTTCATTTTGAGCACTGGGTGTATCCACAGAATTTTTTTCAGGCATTTATTTCTCTCTGATCAATGGACACCAGCAATAACTGTGCAATGTTGCTCCATTTACTTAGGGAAAACTCACACTGAAGATGAAAATCACCCCTGTGCAGTGGGCTGGCTGAAGGTATGCATCACTTAATCCCCACTCCACCCGGATTCTGAAGGGTTTAGGTGGGATGACTGGTGCTGGTGCTCTGCAGAGGGGTAAATTTCTCCTGGAGTCAGTGATGCCCAAGCAGAGGCTGCAGGGTTTGGCCTGTGGTGCCACTGAGGGTGCAGGCCCTGAGGTTTGCCGTGGTTGTCTCACAGTAAGGACCTCCCCCCGTCCCCATTAGCCACATGGAGGTTTAATGCTAATCCAGGCCATCAGAAGGATTTGCATCAGTTGTCACTGTGATGATGTGTGTGGTAATTAGGGAGCACTCATGCTAATTAAACTGGCAGAGGTGCTTGTGATACTGCAAGATTTTATATTACTTATGACCTTGATATCTTCAGGGACTGAAATCCAAAAGCCCAAAGCCTCATGTGACAGTGACACTGATCCAGATGTGCTGGGACAATCTCTCCCTGCTTCACCCAGACAGGATTTGGGAGTCTCCCTTTCCTCCCTGGCTGTGCCTTGGACTCCAGTTTACTGAGAACTGAAACTTGTGACTTAACTCGTGACTCAGGGAGGTCATGAGGGTGCAGTGAGGTGGCACAGAGGGCACAGGTGACAGGGCTGGGGCTGCCACACCTGGGCCTTGGGAATCGCCTCCCTTAAAGGGAACTGCCATGCTGAGCTGGGGCTGTTCGAAGAGGGAATTTGATCATTGCCAGCATGGCCTAGAAAAATATTTACTGCCCAGAGAAGCTGTGGCTGCCCCTGGAGCCCTGGAGGTGTCCAAGGCCAGGTTGGACGGGGCTTGGAGCCACCTGGGCTAGTGGAAAGTGTCTCTGCCCATGGATCCAAAGTCCCCTGGGATATAAGCCTGGGTGTGACCGTCCCAGTGTGTCCCATGGTGACACCTCGGGAAGGGAACAGCAGGATTGGGATGAACACACAGTGAAGGCAAGGGTGATGGAAAGTTCTAGAAAGGAGCAGGTTGCAGCCAGAAAGGTAAATTACCACGGGGAAGGCAGAGTGGGTGAGCACAGAGATTTAAAACTACAATTGATGAAGTGATTATAGATCCAAATGGCATTTGTGTAGGTCAGATAAACAGAAGGATAATTTATCATGGAATCATGGAATTCCAGACTGGTTTGGCTTCAAAGGGACCGTAAAGCCCATCTAGTGCCACCCCCTGGCCTGAGCAGGGACACCTTCCACTAGCCCAGGTTGCTCCAAGCCCCATCCAACCTGGCCTTGGACACTTCCAGGGATCCAGGGGCAGCCACAGCTTCTCTGGGCAACCTGTGCCAGCTGCTCCATCCCAACCTGTCTGGGCTATAACCTCACACCCACTGCTCCATCCCTGGGCGTCCTGGGAGCCTTTGGGTATAAATTCTGCAGGAAAACAGTCACCAGGCAGCAGGAGGAAGAAGGTTTTATAGCCCAGAGAGCAAGGGCTGGAGTTTCAGCACCGAGTTTGTCCTGATGGGTGCTGACGCTCCTGAGAGTTTCAATGTGTGATAACAGCACACAAAATACTTACTTTAGGCTATTTCTTCGTTGTGCCAAAAAATATGAACTCATTTTGTCCATGTGAAAAATGTAGGGGATGTGAAAATATTGGGGGCTAACTTATTAATTTATAGATTATCTTAGAAAAGGATTTTCGGCCAATATATTTAAAATACAGTGTTTCAGCTGAAAGGATTTGTTAATCTCTAATCACTTCAGCCTCCCCTTAGCTGCCCGCTTAGCAGTCCATCACTGGTTTGGTCCTCTGAAGGGTTTAAATAGGCCTCGGAGCAGCACCTTTTAAAAAGACCCCAAAGAAACCCAACAAAACACCTTCAGATGTTTTCTAAAACCACATAAATTCAACACTTGCAAATTTCCTAAGCGGAATAGAAGGGCGACTGTTCCGTTCCTGATCAGAGCAAAGCGATAAATGCTGACACATCAGCTCACTCCCCATGCTCAGTGTGGTATTTAACAGGGTATTTACCCAGGCCCCCGCGCTCCTGCTTCCAGCTCCAGCAGCCTCCCTCCCTCCCCCCCGTTCCCTGTAGGAGCCAGGCTTTGTTAGGCAGAGCTCAGCCGAGGCGGAGGGCTGGCGGAAGGCCCGAGAGTGCAGTGTGAGAGGAGGAGGAGGGGGTGAGCGCCGTGCGGTACTAACTTGGCCCCGTTTGGCCCCGCAGAGCCAGCGCGGGCGGCACGGCCCCCCGGCCCCGGACAGCGCTCCCGCCGAGCGCCGCCGCCTCGGCCCCCCGGACGAGAACCACCTCAGCGACAGGGCTCGCAAGAGCAGGAACCGCTTGTCTTCCAGCTCCCAGCACAGCCGAGACCACTACCCCCTCGTGGAGGAAGAATTCTCTGACTCGTACCAGGACTCCTACAAACCCCACAGGAACCGGGGGTCCCCCGGCGGGTACAGCCACGACTCCCGGCACCGGCTCTGAGCCACGGCCGCGACTCATCCCGTGAGAACCTCCCATACCGTAGCTAGGAATGAGAATTGAGTCATCTTCGTTCGGCAGGTGTGACGCCTGACACTCCGGTCGCACTCTGCTCTCATTAATATTAATTAGGGGCGACAGAACCCCACCCGGCCCTTCCGTTTCTGCCCGTTCATGGGGGTTGTTTTGGGGGTTGTTTTTTGGTTTTAATACATTTAATGCGTTTGTAGCCGTTATTTTTTTTTCTCGTCGTTAGGTATTAGACACATCCGTTTGTAATTTCGGGTACCTGTCAAGGCACTTATAAAATGATTTCCTCTGCTGGAAATTCCAAATGACCAGTTCCAGTTGGAACCAATTTATAAACCAATTCCTGTTGGAATTTGGGTGAATTGACTGGAAAGTCGATGTGAGCATGTTGCAAACGGGAAAAAAAAAAACAACCACAAAACACAAACATACAAAGAAAAATCTGACAATTAAAAAATCACTGGAAGCCAGACAGTCAGCTCCAGTGTTTGTTTGCTGGAATTTCCACTTCCAGTTAGAATAAAAGGATTTCTATTCTGCTGATTTATTTCCAGAATGGCTTTTTCACACCAAATGTAAACTCTCGAGAGTGCCAAATATCACAAATTATTGCAGCAGTGACAAAACACTTTCCAGTTTGACATTATTTTTAGACCTGGCACGAATGTTGCAGCCAAATTCTTTATTTTAGCCAGTCCTGATGGTTTTGTCAGGACCAGCAGGGAGGAACTGAGACAGGAGAAGGGAAATAGGAACAGGAAAAGGAACAAACTCTGTAGTTTGTGTGGTTGGAAGTTGGGAATAGCTTTTTTTCCTCTCATTTACCCAAGTACAGCTCCGAGTCCCCCCATGGGGCAGGAGTGTAGAGACAGATGTTTCTCCCATTTTGCTCTTGCCTTTGAAGTGGGAGACGATCCCCTGCTCTTCCCCAGTGTGTGGAGTACCTACATTCCAGTACACCCATGTTCCATCTTCCCAAATCCGCCTCCGAATGTCTGAAATTCCAGCGTCGCACAAGAACTCTCCAGAAGATCGGGTTCCATTTCCCTCGTGAAATCCAGGGGGAGGGAGTGGGGTTAACCAGTCACCACAGACTGGTCAGAGCTGCAATAAAAAGGGAATACCAGACAGAAATCTGCTCCCAGGGAGGTCCTAAAGTGATTCAAAGCTTTGGATTCCATGAGAAACCCTTGGAGATATCGCTGCCTTACTTCCTACCACTCATTTATTCCACCTACTGAGTGTTGAGTTCCTTTAAACAGATGAATTTCTGGGATTGGACCTTGTGTCTTACACGAGCAGTGAAGCCTTAGATCCAATGGGATTGAAAACTGACCCCACCTGACCATTTTGTACAGCCAGGGCCTCCCGAAATTCCCCACCTCCTGTATTCCCTAAAATTGACACCGTTGTGCTGAACTTGCATTTTTCATGCAGGTTCCTGGCAAAACTACTCATTTTTTCAAGAATGAGCATCATTAGCTTTTCTATTTGCTTGTTTTCCTCCCAAAGCCTGCTGAAGTCAGGCTTTGACAGCATGTAGCACTAAAGGAATTTCTGGAATACTATGGTTTCTTCTTCCCGGACCAGCTGGCAAAGCCCACTGGTGTTTCCAGCGTCCTGGAGTCTCGTTACCTTCTTGAGGTTAACGAGAGCAGTCATTAATCTCCCTCGTGGGACAGCCCACACTGACATGTCTCCCCCAGCACTGAAAGGTGGCAGATGATGATTAATTAATTTCAATAACTCCCCTGTCCAACAGGCAGCTCCAGCCCCGCTGGGTGATCCCAGTGGAGCCGTTCCCAGGATAAAAACGGGAATGTCTGCATCCACTGGGGCCACAGAGTTGGGATGGGCCTGCCAGCTCTGGTGCTGCCCAATTTCCTCTGGCTGAAGATGCCAAAGGAGCTGAGGGAGCGTGGCAGGATCCGGCCCGGGAGCAGCAGCTGCAGCTGCCTGCTCCAGCATTCCCTGCTCCAAGAATTGTCCAGCCCTTTTTCCATGTACAGCACAGCACCTGCATGAGAAAGCAGGCCTTAGGCAGAACATTTCTCTCTGAGAGCTTTGCCCAGTTCCCTGTTTGTGCATCGGAGTCCTGATGGCAGAGGAGCCCCAGAACCCTCCCAGCAGCTTCTCCTCCTCCTACAGTAGCATTAGGGATCATTAGGAATCATTAGGGATCATTAGGGATCAGCTCATTAACTGCTTGCAGATATTTGCATATTTGCGTATTTGCAGGTCACCGCCAAGCACCAACATAGATTTTCTAGAGCCTTTTGGAGCCTTTTTTTTAAGTCTTCCATGTCAGGCCAGGCAAGGGAAGGATCCACACCTGCACAAACCCAGCCCCTGAAGCATCTCAAGTGCCAAAACTGCTTTGGTTGGATAAAAACAAGCTTGTGAGGGAAGCCTTGGATTGTCCTGAGGTCCTTCATTACGTGGGGTTAAATTGGATTTACTCCTGTGTGTAATTAATATCTCCCACTGCCCATTCCACTTTAATACAGGGAACCAGTCAGGAGTGATCCAGGTTTCCTTCCTTGCTGGGGATTTTTATCCTTTGAAAACAGATATATCTGTAAGTACAAATGCGCCAGCTGTGCTATAGATTCTTCATTTATTCAAAATAGTCTCTGTTTTAAACACACAGTAATGACTAAAAGCTGTGCTGGGGATCAGAGTTTCTGTCAGAATTCCAGCACTGCTGCATTGGAATTGATTTAAAATTAGGAAGTTCATGTCTTCCTGGCTTAATTCAGACCCATTTTCTATCATTTCTCCTTGTTGAAGTCCTGTTAAAGATCAGAGCTCTGTCCCAAGCTCTGGCTTAGGGCAAAGAGGAGTTTTTTACAGTTTTGTTGTTATCTGAGCTCCTCATTGGGACACTCTGGGATTAATGATTTCGGCAATAAAGGTGAGAACAACAATCTCTACAGACAAAATTCGGTGCGTTCCTGTGTTTGTGTAGGATTTTAAAGTTCTTAAACCCACTTTAAAGACAGTTAATTGTTAAATTTTAACTCCAAACCCTTTCTCCTTGGCAAGTTGTATTTGACATGTTCAGGTTCTTTTACTGGTGCCAAATACTTATCCCATGGGATTTATCTCAGCTGATATTTGTAACTTTGTGTTCAGTTTGATGCCAAATCCTCGGAATTCAGTTTGGTCTCAGCTCCGCAGAATTCCCTGAAACATCCCAGGATCTCCTGTCCTTCCTGACTTCACCATTCCAGAATAATTTTGCTAATCCTATTGCTCCATATCCCACTGGTTTGGGTAAGTCAGGGCTTTTGACACTCATTTTTATTTCAATAATGGATTAAATGTGTCCTCTGCTGTATTTTCTTTCCCAGGTTCAGTCCTTCTGAAGCTTGCCCTTGATCCCACATTCCCGATGGGTTTTTAAGGCAAAATAATTGAAGACCACAAATGAAAAAAATCAGAGGCATGTTTTGTAAAAAGACACCAAAATCAGAGGTGTCTTTTGTCAAATGCCATTCACACAAACCTGGGTTGGCTCCCAAAAATGTATATTTTGAAATGAAATTCTATTATATGTATTCCCCCAGTTGGTGTTAATCCAGGTTTGGATCCATGGGATTCTGCTGCCTCGTATTTTGTGGCAGTTGCCTCGTAATTCCTTCGGATATTAGTTGCACAAAGAGCAGCAAGGCTGCAGGATCCTGTGGTGGAGCCAAGTTTAACTCCGGGGAAACAGAGTTAAAATGATGCCAAAAGAGAGGGTGTTCTTGAAGAGGCACTTGAGTGACCTTTGTTAGGCTGTCATTCGAGCCCAGTTTATTTTATACAGGAAAATAAAGGGAAACTTTAATAATGTTGTGAAATATATGTAAGGAATTAACTCGGAGAAAGAGCAAAAACTGCTACTTAGGATGGAAATTCTAGGATTGAAATTTAAGATTATGTGTGGGATCCACTCAAGAATTGAAGAGGAGTATTGTCATTAAATTCATAGAGAGAATTTGGGGAGAGGATGGGGATTCTTTGAAATGTTCCTGAGCGTGTCATTCCTTTATTCCTTCGGCACTGGGAGTAGCCTTGGCTTGGTGTCAGTGATGGTTTATAGACCTGCCTTTTTACCCCCAAATTCCCCTCTGGAACAGATCCTACCCCTGTCTTCTCCAGGAGCAAGGTCTGATCAGAAATGTCACCTCCTGACCATCACCTGCCTTACCAATGTTCCCTGAAAACCAAAATGTGCTTAAATTTATCCCCCTTATCCCCTCTGGTGTTAATTCCTGGAGTGAGGAAATCTCATGGACAGGACAAAATAATCTGTTTTACCCACGGTGTAAAACCAGAGCAAGGAAAAAGAAGCACATTTGTAATAGCACAAATTTCCAAGAACCCCACTCCTGCCTTCGGCACCGTGTTTTTGGGAAGCAGGGGGACATTTTTTGACCCAGCAGCAGTGGATTTATGGGATTTTTGATCCCTTTGCTCGCTGCCTGATCCTTCAGCAGCTGCTTTTGGCATTTTGCACACGGGATTGATTTTTTTCAATAACTTGTATTCCTTCCATGTCAATGAATTAATGACAGAAGCTTTTAAAATCCGAAAGCCCAGTGCATCCATTTCTGCTGGAATCACATTAATTACTTCAGTTTTGGCCAATGTGTAGATTTTGGGGTGTGACTGATGAATATCCCAGGATGCGCCAGTGGCCCGAGGTCAGGAATGAGAGACTCCCAGTAAATACACTTTCGAGGCTACGGAGCTTTGAGGTGGGGGAGAGAAGAGTCGCAGCACCCAAAAATTCCACTGATATTCCTGAGAATTTCAAACCTAAAGGGAAGTGAGGTGTGTGGGGCCAAGGCCTGGGACACACCTGAGTCTCTTCTCGTGCAGAGGGGGAGAGTCAGCCAGGCCCTAAATCAGGCAAAATGCACATTTTGGGTAAGCAGAGGTGGGGAGAAGGATGGGAACAGTCATTCCAACTGCAAACTCTGCACCTTGGGCTTCTCAGACCCCGGAAAATCTCCGTTTCTCAGCCAAACTGGGTCCCAGTGGGAGCTGGGCAGCACTGCCTCCAGCCTCACTGGGAGCCAGTCCAGAGTCTGGTGAAGACACTACTGCCTTTACTGGGAAAAGACTTCCCCAAGTTGGTGTTTTCTGCTGGTTTGCCCTTTGTTTCCCCCATAGATCCTGTGTGTGTAGCACCCGACAAGGCATGTGGGTCCAATATACTATGCAATGTGTACAGTGGTGCATGCTCTGCTCTCCCTCTGCTTTTAGTGGCTTTCAAAGAAAAACTCCAAAAAAAAAAAAAAAAAAGGAGAGAAAAAAAAATAAATACAATAAAACTAAAGTGGTGTTATTTTTGTGACCAGGATCATGCAGACTTGCATGCCCATAGTATCCTCATTTCTATGGATTCGTTTTCTGGAGTTTAGATGTACAAAAGATGAACTGCATTACGATTAACTTTTCTACAATAAATGAGCCAAAAGTACAAACCGTTGGAAAGTCTCTCCAGTCTCTTTGTGTCCTGCACTGAGGTGGGAAAAATGCTGGGAAGAGCCACGAGGAGCCCGGAGTCCTGTGGTATTTCTGTTGTCTGCCAATACCTTTTGGCAGGGTTGCATTTTTAGTGGGATTTCACGACACCCCAAAGAAGGAGCTGCATCTGCTCCGAGAAATACATGATGTTTATTTTTATAACGATCTGCTCTTAAATAGCACAGGAGCACAGAAATCCAGATAATTCTTTACTGCTCCAGCAGGGAGTGGAATCCTTGCAGCCCGCTGCTCCGGTGAAGGATCCTTGGGAATGTTCTGGGTGTGGAGCTGGGCCTCGGTGTGGTCTCACAGTAGAATCAGTTCCGAGAGACAAGTAGAAGTGACAGAATGATGGGAGGTGTCAAGGATTGGACCATTAAAAGATGATTATCACGGAAGGAAAAGGCCTCCAGGTCCCCCCTGGGCCCGATGCCCACCTTGTCACCAGCCCAGAGCACCGAGTGCCACGTCTGGGCGTTTATGGTGTCCTGGAAAACTGGAAGCACTGGCAGATGCTGCCTCTTCCCAAAGAGTGACCAACAGGAGCCAGCAACTTCCCAGAGATGTTGTGACCACCCAAAAACCCGCCTTGGAAGGACAGGAGGACACGGACCAGGTAAGCTGCTCTTACATTGGCATTTACACACCTGATGCTTTCAGAATTCTATTTAATTTGTATTTCTGGTCCGTGCGTTCAGAGTCAGATCTCAGCCCGTGGGTTTTCATCTGAGCTGTTAATAAAAAGCAGAACGTCCTCCAAATAAATACAACTGAGCAAAAAACACCCTTTTTGTGTGTTTTCATGTGGTCCTGGAGGTTAAAATTTTATGAGCCATTTGTTTTGTCTGTGTTCTGGGGAAGGGGCTGGAGCAGCAGGAGGGGCTGAGGGAGCTGGGGGGGCTCAGCCTGGAGAAAAGGAGGCTCAGGGGGGACCTTGTGGCTCTGCAACTCCCTGACAGGAGGGGGGAGCCGGGGGGGGTCGGGCTCTGCTCCCAGGGAACAAGGGACAGGAGCAGAGGGAACGGCCTCAGGCTGTGCCAGGGGAGGGGCAGGTGGGACATCAGGAGGAATTTCTCCTGGAAAGGGTGGTGAGACCTTGGCAGGGGCTGCCCAGGGAGGTTTGGAGTGCTCACCCCTGGAGGGATTTCAAAGCCCTGTGGATGTGGCACTTGGGGACAGGGGTCAGTAGTGGCCTGGGCAGTGCTGGGGGACGGATGCACTCGATCTCCGAGGGCTTTTCCAACCTAAATAATTTCATGATTCCCTACATGTGTGGGTTTTTTCCCTGTACAGAAGTATTTCCCCTTCCGTGGGCACACGAAGCTCTTCCCCAGCACAGAAAGGCTCCATGACCCACTGTCGGTGTTAGAGCTGCTGGGAACAAAACGTACATGACCTGAAAAAGCCTGCCCAGATTTCCAGGAGGGAATTCTAAGGCTGTCTTGGAGTGCTTTCCTAGAAAGCTTCCATCAGCACTGGGAAGCCCAACTTACTCCATAAAAAGGCAGCAGTGTGGTCCAGGTTAAACCAGGCTGCCACACAAAAAAAAAAACCCAAACCCAACTACATGGGGGTTTACACGGGGTGATAGTGATTGGCTATTTAAATAATCAGAGTAATTGCTTTAACTGAGTTTTGGTGCCTCTCACACTGCACAGCCACCCAACCCTGCCACAAGCCCAAGGCTTCCAGGCTCACTCCGTGCTCCAGGAAAGCTGAGAACAGGAAGGAACCTTGAGCATCTGAAATTCCAAGCTGAGGAACAGCAGCAAGGGGGATAATCGCAGCCTAATAAATAATTAATTCCATTGCAGGCTGGATGCTGAACTTGTGGAACATGTATCATCACACTGGAGGAGCTGCTCCACTTCCCTGCCGGTCACACACGGTCCCAGCTCTGCGATGGGGATGGATTGGGACAGTTTATTATCAGGACATTTATTTCCTTCAACTGCTCAGGGCCAAAAATTCCCCTCCAGAGCAGCAGGAAACACGAATCCCTGTGGGCACGGACAGAAACTCGATGACTCTGCCCTTGCTGCTTTGGTTACGGGCCAATATTGCAACAGGGAAATAACAGCAGGGAGCTGCTGTGGGAATAAAAGCTGCTAGAAGGGAATAGGGAAAAACCTCTGGAATAACAAAGGAGACTTCATCCATGAACACATCCCATCCCAGGAAGGGTAGAGCTCAACTCCAAGCTGGCTCAGGTGCCCCCCCAGCCAAGCTTTCACCAAAAGGAACTCGATGGGATTCTGTACTGATAAGCAACACCTTTAACCTCTGAATTTGAGCTTGAACTTAAACCCCAGCCTTTCCACAGCCCCTCTCTCCTCGCAGTGTCTCTCCCACAGCTCCGTTTCCTTGTTCAGGGAAGTGCAGGGGTGGTTTTTCGGGATGTCCAACACCTGTGCAACACACCTGTGTCTCCCTAGAGAAAGTGAACTCGGGGGTTACAAATCCCAGTTATGAGATTCCCATCTGCTCCCAGTGTCGTGGAAAGACTAAACCTGATTAACCCACGTGAAATAAAGGATTTGCCCCACTCAGGTGGCACTGGGCACCGGCCACACCAGGAGCTTTGCAGGTAAGGAAAGGGAAACGCTACTACAGTGTTTCCTGTAAAATAAAACCATATTTTGCTCAGGGAAAGGACAAATGAGGGCAAAGATCCCATGTCTTGTCTCTAGGCTGCCACAGAGAGCCCTGCACAACCTATTTATTACCAGGGGTTTTCAAACCCCCGAGGATTTCAACTCTGTGGCGGGTTTGGACCAGGAAGTTTATCTTCTAGGGGGTTTAAAATCCCTGAGGCTTTAAACTCGGTGGTGGGTTTGGACAGAGAAATTTATCTTGGAGCAGAGAAGGCTCCAGGGGGACCTCGGAGCCCTTTCCAGTGCATAAAGTGCCCTTCTGCAAACTCACTCAGCTGCTGGGGACAGCGTCAAACCGTATTATCCCCAGGTCTTCCTCAGAGCACTGTGTTCCAGTAGGGATTATATGGCAAAGTGCAGTAATTTCTTCATAAACTGGAGCCAGGCTGGGAGAACTGGGGGGGTTCACCTGGAGAAGGCTCAGGGGAGACCTGAGAGCCCCTTGCAGGGCCTGAAGGGGCTCCAGGAGAGCTGGAGAGGGACTGGGGACAAGGGCTGCAGGGACAGGACGCAGGGAATGGGTTTAAGCTGGCGGGGGTTTGGTTCCGGTGGGATACTGGAGAGAAACCCCAGGCTGCGCGGGCGGCGAGGCGCTGGCCCGGGTTGCCCCGGGAGGCTCGCGAAGGTGCCGGCGGCGCGGGGGCGGGCCGGCATGACCTCCGCTGTCCCTCGCAACCCAAACGCTCCACGGCCCCGGCCCTCAGAGGACGGCACCGTCCCCCGCCGGCGCCGGGCGCGCCCGAGGCGGTGCCGTGTAATGGCGGCCGCGGTGCCGCCCCCGCGCGTCACAGCGCGACGCGCCC
>VZRE01006837.1:53620-103033 GCA_013396775.1 Cephalopterus ornatus
CCCCAGCCGGCTGTGGGGGCGCCGCGCCGGGCCCTGAGCGCCCGCGGCCCCGCACTGCCGCGGCCGGCGAGGCCGGAGCGCCCCGGCCGACCATGGGGATCCTCTTCACCAGGATATGGAGGCTCTTCAACCACCAGGGTGAGCGCGGGCTGCCGGGGGGTGGCTGGGGAGATCCCGGCGGAGCCGGACCCGCTCCGGGGCGGCCGCCCGGGCTCCGGGAAATTAGGGGGGTAACCCTTTTTTTGCCCTGCTCTCAGTCCCCGCAGTGCTCCTTCCTGACAGCCGCTGTTACATTATTAATGCGTACCGAAGGAACACGGCCGGGTTGCGTCGTGGCGAGTAGCTTCGGCTTATAGGCAGAGAGTGGTTTCAAGTGGTAAACCTCGATATCTGGCTCGTTTATGGAGTAAATGCTATTTATAGGTTTCGTTGTGGCTGCCCCTGGATCCCTGGAAGTGTCCAAGGCCAGGTTGGACGGGGCCTGGGACAGTGGAGGGTGTCCCTGCCGTGGCAGGGGTGGGACGGGATGATCCGTAACTTCCCTTCCCAAAGCATCCCGTGAGCCTGTGACTTGTAACACCTGTCTCCTTAGAGTGAGGTGCTCATCAGAGTTGTCACTTTGACTATAGAAACGCTTCTTTCCACGTTTATCAAGCCCTTGAAATTCGATTTTGGGGGGAGTTTCAGTGCGCTCGCACCTGCAGGTTCAATGTCCCGCTTACGCCCCCCTTAAAACTTGGTGCGAATGCAGCAAAACATTTTTGTAGCATCCAGACCCTTCTGATCCAGCTGATTCCCAAACGTTTCCTGTGCTGGCAGCACTGCACCCGAAACAAAAGTTCCTCAAACTTATGTTGGGTCAGGTAAGCAGAGACTTTTGCAATGTTGTGCAGTTATGCAAAGTTACTAAAACTGGAGTTTGTGTCGGATGGCACACGAGACAGCTCTGCAAAACCACACGATATTGGTAAAATCAAACTCAAGAAAACCCCACTTACCCGACCCCGGTCCCCTCCCTCTCCTCCGGGATAAATCAGTGTGAGTGTACATCGATCTCAATGTTTATAATGGCTTTTTGTTACCCTTGAGGGCCAGTGGGCAGGGGGGGAAGAAAGCCCTTCTCACAGGGCTTTGACTTGAATAGTCCTGGTTGTTTGTGCAGTAGAAGTTGTGTAACAGGGCTCGGAGCTGGCTGTGCTCACCCGTCCTGGAAATCCTAAATTTGGATGTGCTCAACACCAGCTGTGGAGTTCCCAGTCAGTTTTTTTGATAAGGAGAAACAGTAACTGATTTGGGCACGGGTCTCCAGAGTGTCAGGGGAGGTTTGCTGAGCACCCCTTGGCTCACCCAGAACTCGGCTGGGTGAGTGTGTCCTGTCAGGTGTCCGTGGGCACATCTGTCCTCCGGGTTCCAGAGCTGCTGGAAGGGAAGGAGGGCACTGAGGGCACGGGGGGATCCCTGCTCACAGGTGCAGCTCAGCCTGGTTGTGGGTTTTACTTGCAAAAACTGCTTTTTTAACTTGCAAAGAGACTGAGATATTGCCATGACAAAGGGAAAGTGAAAGTTTACCACGTGGAATTGCCATAGGAGCTTGAGAGAGGATTCCAGTGGGACATTGCTTTGTCAGTTTAGAGAAGGAAACATCCACCCGTAATCTCAGACAGTTGTTCCTGCAGAGGGGAGTGAGTTCCCAGCCCCTTCCCTGCTCAGAGCCTGAACAGCTGGAGCTGGGCAGTGTTTGCTTGGGAAGCCAGTGGAAAACGTGGCACTAACGTTTCAGACACAGCTGATGTCGCGATAATGAACGAAGTGACTTATTAGTGCTGTTGTCGTTTCAGAGCACAAGGTGATCATTGTGGGCCTGGACAATGCAGGGAAAACCACCATTCTGTACCAATTGTGAGTATGACCCTGTGTGGGGTGGAATTTTGGGGTGTTCCGAGGTGTGCATTGGGCACGTTCCCGCTTTCCTGGGTGGTTTTACTCACGGCTGGCAGTGGGTGGTTAAAGGTTGGGAGGGTCTCTGCTTTGCCTGGGGTGGGAGTGAGGCTCTCTTCAGGTGGTGTCACCGCACACTCACCTGTGGTGTCACCACATGCAGAGCTGGCTCTTTGCCAGCTCCGTAAAATGGGATTGGGGTGAGTGTTGGCCACGACACAGCGTTGCAAAACTGATCCATGGCACAGATTTAAATCCCAGACAAATTGCTCTGTGGGTGGTGGAGCACCTCTCCCTGCCATGGCTCATGTGCTGGGATGTCTTTTGGTGCCGTTTGTGTCTCGGGATGACGGAGGAGGGATGATCCCAGGATGCAGCCAGGACAACGTCTCCTGCTGTCCTGCACCTTCTGCCTTTACCAGTGGCTTTGGCTGGTGTTTGCCTTGCCCCTGCTGTACGTGAGGCTCATATGAGCTCCCTATCTCGGGTCCTGAGCTGCGGTTTGATAAGAGGGTACACATTTGTGCACAGAAGCTCCTGGGTGGCACAGGCGGCTCAAGGTCTGTGGTGGGAACAGATTGGCCCTTTCCCACATGAAGTGTTCCTAAGGCAGCACCAGGAATAATTCCTGGTGAGAGATGTGGCCCTGCTGCTCCAATCCTGCATTGAAACTGTGCTTTCTGGGAATGTTTGGGGTTTGTCACATTCTGACCTGCTTCTGCCTTTCGAGGACGTGGCACTGGTGCAGCATCTCCAGCTGCTCCTGCCCTCCCGCTGCAGGGAGAGGGAGAGGATGGGGCTGGGATTTATCCTACTGGGTGAGACGGTTTAAAAACCACAAATAGAGCGAAGGGGATTTTTTAATACAGCTCAGGGCTGTCCTGGTGCATTTACTGCTGTGACTTTCCACTTCCTCACAGATGTCTCTCAGTTCTTCCCCTTATTTCTGCAGTTTCAGTGTTTTATTTTCCCTTTCAGACAGTGGATCTCTGTGTGTCCTGTTCCTTTATACCCAGTTTAGCTCCACAGGACTTTCCCAGCTCTCTTCTGGCATCTCCCTTCCCTCTTTGCTCTGCTCTTCCAGCCCGACCCCTCCTTAACCCCCCCATCTCTGCATATCCCATTTTCCCTCTTACAGACACCTGGTTCCTTCCTGTTCTGTACTCCCCTCAGTGGGAGTTTGTGATCAGAAAATGTGTTAGAAATGGTGTTATCCCACCTGTCCTGTTGCAGACTGGGAGATGCCAACAGCTGGAATGGGAAAGGCTGTGGGTTCAGTCAAGGAACAGGGATCGTAAGTCCCTTCCAAGCTTTAAAAGAACTCTGCTGAAACCTGACTTTAAAAATGCAATCAGCCCCAGGCATCATTGTTACCCTTCATTTGATTTTAGGGTCCTTCCAGTCCTTCTCTCCAGTATTTACCTTCAAGTGTGTGTGGTGAGCAGGTTTCTTGTTAAATGATGAGAGACACTGGATAACTGGGATTCCTTTCCAGAGCACTGGACCATCCCTTTATTCTCCATGGCTCCCTGTATACTCTTGAGGAAATATTCCAGCACCTTACAAGTCTCAAATTGCTGTCACTGTAACCAAAACCTCTGATGAAACTTTAAAAACTTCATATATAATGAAAAAATACATCAAGAGTATCAGAAGAAACAAATAATTAAATTGCTTGAAGATTGGTTTGTTTTGAAACTGCTGTTAATTTTTTTGCCTGTTAAAGTGGAGTTTAAATAGTTTGAACCTCAGGAGTACCCAGAGCACACGTTTGGTTATTTGGTGTGAAACTGGTGGTGGTCTCAGTGACAAAGTTACGCTCAGGATCTCCAAACAATATATTTGGAATGTTTAATGACTGAGTGTCTCCAAAAAGTTGTGTGTTGCACTGTGCTGGAGGGGGAAGTTTGGACATAAAGCAGCTGAGTTGTGGATAAAATCTGTGTTCAGTGGCCTGCCCTGGAAGCAGAGCGGGAGGCAGTGGATGTGGTGTGTCTGTGGGGCTGGATGAGGAGCTCTTGTTTTCCTGAAACCTTGGGAATCTTGTGGCTTAACCACATTCTTGGAGCAAAACAACTGCTCCGTCCCACGTGTGCCAAGATGGGCCTGGAGAAGGAAGAGCTGAGAGCTCCAAACAGCTTCTGAGGGGGAAATTCCCTCAGCTCCATGATGTAATGAATTATAGCACAGCTTTGTGCGGGAGTGAGCTCTCAGCTCTATAATTTGATTATTCCACAGCTCTGTGAGTTATTTTATTGCTGGTTTTATTTATTTTTATGTGCCTCCCGCTATGGCCCCTTGTCTGGGACGTTTGCTGTAATTCCCCCTGAGCTGGTGGGTGGGTTTGCTGGGACTAGGCCGGCGTGGGGTGCTGGTGGTGACTGCCAGTGTCCCTGTTCCCGAGCAGCTCCATGAACGAGGTTGTCCACACGTCCCCCACCATCGGCAGCAACGTGGAGGAGATCGTGGTGAACAACACGCGCTTCCTCATGTGGGACATCGGGGGGCAGGAGTCCCTGCGCTCCTCCTGGAACACCTACTACACCAACACCGAGGTGGGGCCCTCCCGGGGCAGGGAATGCCACAGCTGCACCGGGAAAAATCCTCTTCGGGGGCGTTTGGGGCTGGGGTCTGCAGCTCGGCTTGGGATTGCACAGCCTCCCTCACTGCCCGTGACCGCTCCCTCCAAAACCTGTCCAACCCCTCAGGAATATGGAGGAGATTCCAGAAGTTTTCCCCCAAGACTTTGGGATCCCATCATCAGTTTACTTCGTCACCCCAAAGAGTTTTCAGAACTCTTCAGCAGTGAAGTTGCAGCACATATAAATATATATATATATATATATAAAAATTCGATCAAGCACATAACCTGATAAAAATAATGCTTTAAATTGAGGTTTCCTATGTACTGTTAAATATGGTTCCAACACAGTTATGTTCTATAAATTATATTTATACGTGGTTAAATGCAGTTCTTACAGTAATTGCCTTTGTTCTGCTGTGCTTCCCTGTGAGATGCTGTGACCTCTTAGAGGTCCTTTGCGGCCTAAAGGGTTCTGTGACATTTATCTGCATGTGCTCTTGGAGTTCGGAGCCAAAGGGCTTTTTAAATCCCTGTCTGCCTGTTAGTTTTAGAACTAGAGAAAGAAAGCTGATACAGTTCATGTTTTTAAGGCTGCAGCAAATGATTTGAGGGGTCTCTGTGGGGCCTCAGTTGTGCCAAGCGAGGAACAACCCCAGGCCTGGGATTACAGAGAATTTACTTACTTTCAGTATGATTTTTTCCCCTTAAAAATGGAGAACAGAAAGTCCCAAGTTGTGTCAGAGCTGCCTTTGTCCCCAAACCACAGCACAAGCTGGGAACCACCCCAGGGCTGTGGGACACCCCACTGGGGCTGGGGGGAGAGGGTGGGATAGGGGTGATAATCCAGCTGGATAACGGGATGGGAGCAGGGCCTGGCCAGGAACCAGCAAGATTTGGCCACACATTATTATCTCTAATTTCCTTTTCTGCAGTTTGTGATAGTTGTGGTGGACAGCACAGACAGAGAGAGGATCTCTGTGACTAAGGAAGAGCTGTATAAAATGTTGGCACACGAGGTGAGCAAACCCTGGGTCTTCAATATATTTATTTTAATATTTTGATATTTATCTGTGTGATACATGTTAAGGGAAGCAGATTTCCACCCTGAGCTGTCTTCTGTAACACTCCCAGTAAACTGTAAATTGATCCTACATTTGTCAGACTCCCTCAGGGAAACAGCACTTGGGACCTGTCAGTGGCCATACATTGGGCTGTGTTTGGAATTACAGGGCAGAGTGTAAACTGCTAATCTGCAAAGTCCCTCTTTAAACCTGAGCTCTGTGTCTGTGACTAAACCTGAGCCCTCTGGCTCTGAGCCACAAATCCAGAACTGATGCCTAAGCCAGGCAGTACCTGTGGCAGGACCTGAATCCAGACTGGATCAGTGTGTGTGAGATGATGCTGAGTTTCCAAATTGAAGTGTCAGACTAAAAAAAAATCTGCATAAAAGCGATGGCATTACATCCCAAAATATGGCATCTATATTTAAGCTACAGCCACTGTCGATGGACTGCAGGAAGGGCAAAGCCTGCCTGTGGATTTCCTTGGAACAAAAAACACTGCCTTGAACTTCTCGGTTTTTGGTATTTAAATTTATTGTAATTTTTTGATGGTTAACTTTTGTAGTTAATAAGGTAAATTGTAATCTGCATTCTTCTGTTTGCCAATAAAGGAAGATGCAGAAGTTGTTAACTGAAATTTGCCATGAGGAAGGTGCAGAATTCCAGGCCACAGGAGCCCTTGCTCCGTGCTGGGAGATGATTCCTGACCCACCCCCCAGTGAATGTGCCCATTGTTGTCCAGCAGGATGTTTCCAGGCTGTTCCCACTCCCTCTCCAGATGCTGTTTGGAGAGAACAGCAATACCTACAGGCTGAGAGGAAACTCAAATATTTATTTAAAATGGCTTTTCTTTGCTCCTTGAAATCTTTTCTTTCTTCCCAGCGGTTCCATTGAGCTCCTGTTAAGGCAAAATTGAGTTTCCCAGGTCGGTTCCAAGTATTTTCTGGACCAGTTGGTGGTTTGGGAATTAATTTTACTGCCTGTAAACATCAGTGTGCCCGACAGGCAGTTAATGCCTGAGTTGGCTTGGCTTCCTGGGAACACCTTTTTGCTTTCCAAGGGAGACAATTTCCATAATAACCCCTGCACTGGTGTAATTCCAAGCAGTTGGAGGCCAAAGAAGCTCGTCCACAGAGTCCCTGTTCCCAAAGGTAGTGCTGCACAGGGATACAGGTGCTCTGATCCTCCTGGAGCACAGCAGAACCTTGTGCTGAGTTTTCCACATCATCCATGGCCAAACCTGGATGTTTGGGCTGCTGGATCAGAGGGTTTCCTGCCCTTCCATGTCACCCTGCAGCAGTTTTCCTGCAGGATTTTTGGCTGGGGCTCAGGGTTCTCTTTGGTATCACATCATTTGCCTCCAAGGGCTGCTTTGTCATCGTTTTCTCTTCTCTCCTCTCTCGCCAGGACTTGAAAAAAGCAGGTTTGCTGATCTTTGCAAACAAGCAGGATGTGAAGGAGTGCATGACAGTGGCTGAAATCTCCCAGTTCCTGAAGCTCACTTCCATTAAGGATCACCAGTGGCACATTCAGGCCTGCTGTGCTCTAACTGGAGAGGGGTAAGAGGGATTCTCTGATCTGGAATTAACGCATTCCTCCCCTCTCAGCAGTAATCCCAGAATCCCAGAGGGGTTTGGGATGGAAGGGACCTTAAAGATCATCTTGTCCCACCCCCTGCTGTGGTCAGGGACACCTTCCACTATCCCAGGTTGCTCCAGCCTGGCCTTGGACACTTCCAGGGATCCAGGGGCAGCCACAGCTTCTCTAGGAATTCCATTCCAGGGCCTCCCCGCTTAATAATCCTTATTTTGGGCTCAGAACACATTGACTTAGGATCAGTATGATCAGAAAACCAACTTTTACATCAAGTCCACGGTCTCACCTCACAGAGATAAAACTTTATATGAACGGGGCTTAATGAGAGCCCAGTGGGAATCACCTGAAATCTGTTGTGGTTTGTTAAGAGTAGTCCCAATCAGAGAGACCTCCATGTCCTGAAGTGGCAGGATCTGAAGTGTCTCACTCCTGGATTGCATAACAGGATCTAGGAAATGCCACACTTGTTGTGGATAGTTCCTGGAAATGATTCATAGGAAGAATTTCAGCTGATGCCAAGGAATTGCCTTTGGAGTTCTCCTTAACCATTGTCCCTTCTGTTCACAGACTGTGCCAAGGACTGGAATGGATGATGTCAAGACTTAAGATCAGATGATTTTTGGTGCCCTCTTTGCACAGACATTGCTCCAGGGGAGGCCTTCCCCGGCAGAGGCGGTGGGGTGGATGTATTTATCCTGAACTGATTGCAACTGTATTTTCTACATAGCTGCCCACACCCAGTGTACAGGAGCGAGGACCAGCCCCAGAGGGAAAGGTGCAGCCCTGGCTCCACTTTGGTTTGGTTTCCTGGGAGGATCCGTGTCAGAGCTGTGACCTACCTTTAGAAGCTGCAGCCCCTCGGGACAGTCCAGCCTTGGGCACGGGGAAGATGAAGCAAGAGGAAAGGAGCTTTTAATTTACAGTTTTATTATCCCATTGTAGCCCTCTCTAGTGGACGATGTTGGCTTTGTTATTCCAGTAAATCAGCAACAAATCACTGGCTTAGGTATCAACTCCTCCAGTATTTTTAAGGTTCCCGATGTTACAAATGCAACCCTATTTTCCTGTATGTGAACTGTACATATTTGTGTATATTTATACCTCAATTTAGGTTCATTGCAATCCGTTCAGAGCAGTGTGTGAAGCTGAATCAGTACTAACGTGACATGGCCATGTCCTCGTGTCCCAGGGCTCTCCCTCTGTGTCCAACAGACCTTGGCTCCCACAGCTGGACAAACAAACCCTCCCTTCAGCCTATGGCTGCTTTTCCACAGGATTTTTTGGTGAGGGAGGAGGCTGGAACGGGCTGGGGCACACACGGATTGAGCTTTGAATGACAGCGTTGGCCAACAGGACAAATTTGCCCCAGGGTTTAAAATGAGGTGGGTTTTCCTTTCCTGTTGCAGCTGTCGTTTGGGTGATGCTGCAGGTGCATGTCCTGCCCACTGCTCTCCTTTGCAGTTTGTTTGATTCAGGTCTAAAAGTACCTTTAGCTGTCAAAAAAGGGAAAAATGTAATTTTTATTTTTTTTTTTTATAAACCAAAGAGGAGGCACGAAAGTACATTTGACAGTCCCACTGGAGTCGTACAAGTCACACTCTAACAAAGTGTTTTTCAGAGGAAAAACTTTCTCTGCTACATAAATGTGCAGATATATCAACAGGGAGCTGGACGGGGACAAAACATGACACTACTTGGAAAGCTCTAAGTGACCCACACGAGTTCCAGGTGAAAACAGAACTCCCTGCATGGTCCCCAGAGCACTTTTGGAACACTAGGATGACCTTTCCTTGCTGTAGCACCTGGTGGGCTGCCTGTCCCGTGCAGGAGGTGTCCAGGATTCCCATTTTAGAGGATGGAGGCAGCTGGGATGGTGGTTTGACACGTCAGTGTTGTAGGAGTGCATGTGGCCTTAATCACAGGCTCTTCTGTTGGAGGTGTTTGGGAGGGACAGCAGAATGACACCAACCTGTGCTTAAGGTGTCCTTCCCTTCCTGAGGAGGATGGAAAAGGCATTTTACAGAAAAAGCTCAGTTGGAACTTTTTAAGGTGCTTCTCCCTGGGATAATCTGGCTGGTGTTCCTGCCTCCCTGGGAGCACGTGGATCCACGGGGAAAGGGAAGGGAGGCAGCCTCAGAAGTCTGTATTTAACAAAGGCAGGGGAAGAATCGACCTTTTTAGTCTATTTTTGGTATCTCTGAGGCTCCCTGGCCGGGGGGCTCTGCTGTCTCTGTCAGACATTAAGGTGTACATGCATATACCCATAGTGCATGCACATAGATCTTGGTATTTAACTGGTGTATTGCAAAATGTATCAATGTTTGAAGAATTAACAATTTCCTGCAGAGGCTCTCGCAGTTTCTCTGACAGTATCTACAAGCAACGAGCTCTGTGCACACTTGGAATGGAATTGTACATTTTCTAGTCTGGAAAAACAGGAGGAAAAAAAAAAAAAGGCAGACTTTGCTTCTAAACCCCAGTGTTTGGTTTGTGAGTCTTTGCTTTGATCCCTCCGAGGTGTTGAACGCTGAGAACTCTGGGCTCATTCACTGAGGCTGGGGGTTGGTTGTTAAGGAGTTATTGTCAGTGAGAGAGCAGGGATGGAGCTGTATTTTGGGGTATTTGCTGCTTTTTGGACATTTGGAGGGTTTGTGTGTCCATGGAAGGAAGGTGTGGTGGTTTCTCCAGGTGTGGGCTGTGTTTGACCAGACGCTGTGTGTTTACACAGGACTTACCTTGGGTTTACTCTTCCCTCTCTTGGCCACTTCCACTTTCTGTGGCTCTGAGGCCCTTTGTGGTTCCCTCCCCTGGGGCTCAGGAGCAGCCCCAGAGCCCAGCCAGGAGCTGGGGGGGTCACTGCACCCCAGACTGGCTTTAAGCAGTGTCTTTGGGGCCCTGAGGAGTTTATAACCCAAAACTGAAGCTGTTTTCTGTGTGTGGGACATTAAAACAACCCAGCCTTAACCCAGCTACCACCAAGGTGTGCCATGTCACGTGTGACCATGAGTTTTTCATCTGTTCTGTATTTTTGGGGGCAGATGTGGCCAGAATTCAGCAGTGCCTGATGTTCACTGACACATCCTGTGCCTGCAGCTTGGCCAGGGCTTGGCCCTCCCTTTAAATCCTGATTTTCAGTCTGGGGGGGTGGTGGGGTTTGTCAC
Organism: Cephalopterus ornatus; assembly: GCA_013396775.1. Taxonomy (NCBI): domain Eukaryota; kingdom Metazoa; phylum Chordata; class Aves; order Passeriformes; family Cotingidae; genus Cephalopterus; species Cephalopterus ornatus. Next base: position 63,961 of record VZRE01006837.1, read on the forward strand.
CCCAGTGCCAGCAATTCCAGACCCTCCCCTGGAATAGCTGCTGTTCCAAACTGTTGATCAGTTCCAAACTCCTCCCTGGAACGGTTGCTGTGATCAATTCCAAACCCCCCTGGAATGGTTGCTGTGATGGTGCTTTGAACTTCACGTGTGGGAACTTAAAAATGTTTCAGTCCCCAAGGAGAGCAGCCAAACTTTTGATCTCTCAGACCCTTTGTGGCTGTGCTTCTTGTTTACAGCTTTTTCCCCTTCCCTGTAGCAGGACAATTCCCATTTTTCTCCCAGCTTTGTCCATAGAAAAACAAGGGAACTTTGCATCAGTGCTGCTTCCAGCTCCACTTGGGGACTGTTGGGAATTGTTGGTTTGTCTTACCCCGAGTTGTGACCTTGGTTGTGTTTCACCCTCGGTGTTGTGCTGCCTTGGCTTCCAGCTTTGCCTTTGTTCTTCATGAAATTCCTTCTTAGGGTATGAAATTCTTCCTTAGGATATTCTACAGAGAAGGGAGAGGCCTTAAAAACTGGTTATTGAAGTTTACGCTGCAGAAGGGCATTTTGTTAGCAAAAAAATCGCGTGAAGCCCTGTTTATTTCAATAATACTTAAAATGTTTCTTTCCGTTTAGCAGGTAATAAATTTGGTCAGTCGTCTCTAGAATGTGCTGCCTCTGGAATCTGAAAGTTACCCAGGCCTTTAATTGTGAGGAGAGGTGGAATATAAAGCTGGGAAATGTGAGCAGGGATCTCCCAAGCTTCGCCTGTCGATGTTTTTCCTTTCAGGGAGGCTGAGGAGCTGCTCCCCTGCGCATCCTGGGGGGGTAAGGGGAGTGTTGGAGCAGTAAATGGACCTGACAGGCACCTTCCACTGCCTCTGCAGCTCAAGTGCCTAAAACTAATTCCATAATCCCGGTTTTCTTCCTATGCTACAATTTCCATTTCCTTAGAATAGAAATTTATCTACAAAAGCATCTCAGAGGGTGGGTTTTCCCTCCCCACACACCAGTTCTAACGTGATTTGGGCTGACTTTGATACCGTTCTCCTCTCCGTCCTAAGTGCTTTCCGTTTATCAGGCATCTCCCAGCACTGGCAGAGGAATTAGATGTGAAAACCCATTTTGATCTCGTTTGGATGAGTGGGGTTGAAGCCTTTCAGTGCTGCATGCCTGGGCAGGGCAGGGCCATCCCAGGGCACGGAGAGCTGGGACTAAGGAAGGAAAATGGTCTAAGTACAGATGTGCCCTGATGGTAAATGCAGATGTGGCTGGAGGATATTGTTATGCATTAAACGGACAAAAATGACAAATTACAAGGGGCTGCCACTGTAACTTTCTACAACCTGTATTGCAATCACGAGCAGAAATTCCCTCCTTGCCTTACAAGTGGTTCATTTGTATCTCAGATTGGAGCTTTATCCACAGTGCAGTGAGTCCTGCTCCACCCTCAGCCTTTGAAGGTGGATTTGGGGTGAGTAAGGACCGAGCTGGGAGGGGTTTTTAAGCTTTTCCTCTTTGTAACCGTAGAGAACTTGGCTGAGAGGGAATGAAGCCAGAAAACGCTGCTTTACCTGGGAGGCTGGGAGTGGTTCTTTGTGCATCATGGGCTCGGTGTCACCCTGAATCCTTCCTGCATCAAACACCAGGCAGAGTGGGAGAGGGGTCCAAGAAAACAGGGATTGTCTTGGAGAGGCTGAAAAACAGCCGAACAAAACCCCTCATGTCTGTGGGTAATAAATTAAACTGGTGGTATATGACAGAGGATCCAGTTTAACTCTGTCCACGTGATGTTCCCATGAATGTTTTTGACACATTTCTTCCCAAGTTCTTCTCCAAACCCTGGACCTGTCTGTTCCCAGGGCTCAGCTCCGAGCCGGCGGCGGAGGGAAGCGGCCAAGGACTGGATCCAGTTGCACCCTCCAGCACTAAACCTGCAATTCCCTGAGCATAACCTTCCCAATGACCCTCCCAACACTGTCTCTGCCTCCTCTTGCCTGTCTGTTGTTTACAAACGCCGAGTCCTTTCCGTGTGTGTCCCCATGAATCACCTGAGCAGGGTCAGGTTCCCTGGGATCGCTTGGACTTTGTACTTCCCTTTGTCTTCTTTCTGAAAGAAATGTGGCTGATGCTGAGACTGCAATAAAATCTCATTCCAGAATGTGTAACGTTATGGCTTCGGATTAATCCTGAGACTTTGGAGGGCTGGAAGTTCCCAGCTGGAGCACTGGAGTCTGAACTCACGCTTGGATATTGAAGTAATTCAGCTAAAACATTTTATAAAGCTATTTATTATAATAAATTAAAACCATGATTCTATTAAGCAACTTTTTTTTCCCCCTGTAATTTTATCAGGACATTCCTTGAATTGCTGACCCTTTGCCTCTTTCTGTCTCTTAAAATCTGGTTTTCGTGGAGCTGAAGAGAACTCATCCCGTTGTTTTAATTCTTGTTGGAGTGGAACAACCACAAATTTGGTCTGGATTTGGGGTGGGGAGCTCTGTGCCATCCTATGTATGCATTTGTAGGTGATGTCAGAACTGCTAGTTCTTTAAAACCTACCAGTGTTTATGATCTTAAGGTGAAATCACTTGTCAGAATGCGCCTGTGTGCTTTAAACCTTGTGTGTGCACAAGTTGCTGTGGAGCTTCTCAAGCAAATGTATGATTTCTGACCGAGATTTTGGGGCTGTTCAGGGTGAAATGTGCTGCTCTGCCAAACCTGGGAGGGGGATTGTTTGGGCGGGGTGTTAGGGACAAGGTTGGTGATCAGTCTGTGTAGAATGGGCATTAAAATGAGCGTGAAATGCTGTTTTCCTGTCGAAAATGCTGAATCCCAGGGCTGAGGTACGGGAATATGAAGGAGGGGTACATGGGGGTTCTTGGGAGTCATGGGGGGGGGGTTACAGGGGGCTTCTTGGAAAGCAAAAGACCTGGAGCCAAGGCTGGGTTTAAAGATTAAATGGAACTGGATGAGCTTTAAGGTCCTTCCCAAGCCAGCCCTGTCTGGGATTCCACGGTTCTCCTGGGACATCTTTGCTGGTCGGTGAAGGAATGTTCCTTTTCCTCGGAACTCGGTCATTCCTTGACGTTGCTACAGCTCCTCTGAGAACTCCTCTTAGTTTGCCTTTGGCTCCAATGGAATACAAGTGGTTAAAAAAGAAGCCACCGTCGTCCCACATTATTTTTGTCTGGTTTAGCACAGGGCTCCTCCAAGCTGGGCATTCCTTAGGCTTTTACCTGTGGGGCATGGAACTGACTTTTTCACAGAAAATGTTGCTTTTTGGCTTTTTTTTCTCGACTGTGTAAGTCAGACTGCTGTGCTCTCCCTCGTTGTTGTTTTTTTAATTAATACAGCACTTTCTTGATCCTATTTATCACTTTTTAAAGGCCAGGTTATGTTGGTACTCTCTCGTTGCACACTCTGCATTGATTTATTCTCTCTGAATATGGTTTTATTTTAATATGAGGTTGAACGAGATGCAAAATACAGAATGGTCAACAATATTGACAATAGTCAATAGAGTTAATTCTTGTTATTTTTTCGGTTCTGGTTTGCTTCTTGCCTTCATTCTTCAGAACTGGAAGGCTTTTTTCTCCTTCAAATACAAATATCTGTGTGTGTATGTATATATATATATACATGTAGGCAACTTTTGGGGTCGTGCAAAGAGATGCAGATGTCTTTGGGAACAATGAAAACTAAACTTTCTTTTAAACTAAATTTAAACTAATTTTTTTTTAAAAAGATATAAAGATTCAGTGTAAATGTTGAAGAGGGAAGGCCTTGTCCTGTTGAATCCTCACATGATTTAGCCAGGTGATGGCTTTGAAGCCTGAATTCATGGATGGATATCAGAGCAACAGCTGAACCAGACTGTTTGTATCGAGCTGGCCAGGGAGTTTCTTCTGGATCCGCCATGCCTGGGATGCCAGAGGTGCTGCAGGGAACCGGCTGAGCTGGTGATGGAAGGGATGTCTTGACCCACAGATGGACTCCATGATCCTTGTGAGTCCCGTCCACCTCAGGATATGAAGCTCCTGCTCCCTTCAGGGAGGCCAGATGGGGGCAGGAGCCTCCTTTTTATCAGCAAATACTTCAAACCAAAAGCCTTCTGTCAAGGGGATCGATCACTTTGAGCCCGAGCTGCCACCAGAACTCTCCCCTTGCCCTGTCCCCCTGCTGCAGCTGCACAGCCACTCGTGTGGGCCTGGGGAGCTGAGTCGTGACACTGCTTTTACTTGGAAACCGAAGAACTCGGTGCCACATCCAGCCATTCCCTGGACTCCTCCAGGGATGGGGACTCCAAAGCTCCCTGGGCAGCCCCTTCCAGTGCCTGACCACCCTTCCATGAAAAACATTTCCCTGATACCCAACCTGACCCTCCCCTGGCACGGCTTGAGGCTGTTTCCTCTTGTCCTGTCACTCGTCGCTCGAATGTGTTGGCCTCCAGTTTTCATGTCTAATCCCAGTATGATGGTTTTATTCCAGCTACAGTGAGACCAGAGGAGCTCTGGGATCTGTCAGGGGGATGGAAGCCCTGGGGCCTTTTTATGGCAACGTCCTATTTATTAAGTCTACAACATTCCCAGCTGAAACCAGCAGTGGCAAACTGGGACCAGCAGAGGCTCTTGGGGATGGAGGGAGGATCCTGGGTCAAGGGCACTACTGGAGTCAGGATTTTGGCTTTTCTGTTCAGTATTTGAGGTGAGATCCTGCTCATGCTGGAGCTTCTGCAGCTGATTTGCAAAGCTCCTGGGTTTTGCTGTAGAACTGGAGCTCGATGGATTTCAGCTGGCTCTGTGTTCCTGAAGCAGAGGTTGTGGAATTCCGGAATGATTTGGGTTGGAAGGGACCTTAAAGACCCTCTCATTCCACCCATGGCAACGGGGCTTTTCCCTGTCCAGTCTCTCCTGTGCCACTCGTGTTTTTGTAACCATCATCTCTCCACTAACCCCGCAGCTGAATGTGCTGCTAAAACCCCCCCTTAGCCCAAATCACCCTGACGGAGTAATTTAACGATCCGTTTGGCAGAGCAGTAACCCCCTAAAGTTAGTGCTTGTCTCTCAGGATGAGCTTTTAGCACAGACATTCACAGCAATTTCGCAGCGTTTCCCAAAGTGCCTGCTTAGGACAGCCTTAGTCTTGCCTTAGTCCATGTTGTTTCTGCTTTTTACCAGAAGTCCTTCCCCAGTAAACCTGCCACTGCTGCGTTTTCTGCTGTTTTTCCATGGGTCGTTTTTCCACGGCCGGTTTCATTATAGGAACGACTCCCTTCACACCTAAAAGCGATGTACTTGCTTTGCAAAACAAAGCCAAGCAAATTCGACGAACAAAAACGCACGTTCTGTGATTGTTGCTCAGAAACCCGCAGATCAACAACACTTGGGCAAGAGTTTTTTAGTCTTCGCAGTACCGTTCAGCAAAGATGTTCTGGACGGGGAATTTCCAGCACGGAAAGTGTTTCGACTTGGTGGAACCCGATCAGTGCCGAATGTTCGGCTTGGAAAGGGAATTATTAATTATTAATTAAGCCAACACAAAGGAGCACAGGCTGAGAACATGATCGGGGTCTGTCACGAGACTGAAGGTAAGTTGTCTCCTTCCCTGGAAACCAGCGTGTTCCATGAGCATCTCATCCCTGGCAGACGTGCGGGTGGTGGCCTTGCCGAAGGCTCAGGGCATCTCTGCCACAGCCGGGGTGACTCTGCAGCTGCTTCTGTCCCTCTGCCCTCATTAAGTCGCTTTATAAAAAGCCCCATGAAGTCACCAGGAGTTCAGCCTCCCCTGGAATTGTTTTCAAAGAAACGAGCTGAAAGTCTGCCAGACTCTCCGAAATTAAAGCTATTTAATGAATTGAGTAAATTTTCTTCCTCCCTGATCCCCTATGGCAGAGAAAAGGTGCATTAAAAGCCGGAGTCACTTTTGACAGAGGAATGAGAAATGTGGGGAGATTTGTGTGTGAGACTGAGACCATGTGGGAGTGGGGAGGGACTGGGGGGCTTGGGGGAGCATCTCATTCCAGCCCCTGCCACGGGCAGGGATACCTTCCACTAGCCCACGTTGCTCCATCCTGGCCTTGGACACTCCCAGGGATCCAGGGGCAGCCACAGCTTCTCTGGGCAACCTGGGCCAGGGCCTCCCCACCCTCCCAGCCAGCAATTCCTTCCCAATATCTCATCTCTCCCTGCCCTCTGGCAGTGGGAGGCCATTCCCTGTGTCCTGTCCCTCCATCCCTTGTCCCCAGTCCCTCTCCAGCTCTCCTGGAGCCCCTTTAGGCCCTGGAAGGGGCTCTCAGGTCTCCCTGGAGTCTTCTCTTCTGGGTGAACCCCCCCCAGCTCTCCCAGCCTGGCTCCAGAGCAGAGGGGCTCCAGCTATCCTTGGGGTGAGTTATCCAGGTAAGATCCCTGTTCATGCCACTGGTGGGATCACTTCAGTTTGCAGAAGTTCATGTCAGCTCCTGAGCTCCTGCAAGTCACAGCACTGAGGATGTTGCTCCTGGGACAGCATGGCACGATGCCAGAGGAGACTGGGGATGTTATTTGTGATGGTATCGTTCCCTATTGCCATTAAATGTCTCCTTATTGCCATTAGATGTCCCTTTGTTGCCTTCAGCAGCAGGTTCCCTCATTGTCTGGGGCTGTGCTGAGCCGTGGGAGCAGCGGCAGATTCCCGAGGGCTGCTCGGGGCTGTTAATAATAGTGCCGAGGAGAATTGCTCCTGGTGGCTGCTGTGTTGGTGACCTTGGGGCTGTGTCAGGGACCTTTCTTGGAGCATTCTGCCCCTGGGAACTGCTGCCGCAAGGTATTCCTGGCCACAGCTAGAGAGGAGTCTTAATATTTCATGGGCTGGTGCAGGTTGTATTTCAGGATATGAGACACCACTCCAGCAATGCAAGTCTGGAATGTGGAGCACGTTGCAATGTCCACCCCGGTTTTACAGTCGGAGGTGTTCGAACCTCTCACAGAAATATGTTCCTTTTACATGGGCAGAGTAAAAGAGATTTTTAAAAAAGAAAACCCTCTCAGGCGCAGGTTGCAGTTAAAGGCAGTGACGCTGAAATCTGGGCACATGAACTTTAGTCCGCTGTTTAGCATCCTGCAGGACAAGAGGACTAACGGTGCATGAACTGCATATTGGTGGGAAGATTTAGTTATTCTGGGATTCCTTGAGTAGATTCTTGATCTAAATCCTGACCTGCTTTTACAGCAGCTTTTGTGATCTTTGGACAAGCTCGTGTCACCCAGGAATTGCGCGTTGGCTATTCCCCTGACTGCGGGAACTCCTCTGCAATGTAGGGAAGTCAGAGGGGTCTAGAGGCAGAGCATGAGGCCATTGCACTGGAAGCTCCACAAATAAATCCTGCAGTAGTTTGAAAACCCTCGGAAGGCGGAAGACTGATAGTTCTTTTCCTCTTTTGCCCAAGAAAAGTGAAAGGCAGTGTTACCTCAATCACACCTTCCTAATCAGAGTTTGTTCTGGGCTCCTCAGGACAAGAAAGGCAGGGAGAGGGTTCAGCAGAGCCACAGAGATGATGAGGGTCTGGAGCATCTCAGTGATGAGGAGAGACTGAGGGAACTGGGCCTGGTTAATCTGGAGAAGGGAAGACTGAGAGGGGATCTCAGCAAGGCATATAAATATCTCCAAGGGGTGCCAAGAGGGTGATGCCAGACTTTTCAGTGGTGCCCAGTGACAGGACAAGGAGCAATGGCCATAAACTAAACCACGATAAGTTCCACCTCTACATGAGGAAGAACTTCTTTCTGTGAGGCTGGCAGAGCCCTGGAACAGCTGCCCAGGGAGGGTGTGGAGCCTGGAAACTGGGCTCACCTCTGTGTGTTCTTGTGTCACCTGCTCCAGATGACCCTGCCTTGGCAGGGGGTTGGACTGGATGGTTCCTCTTCCAACCCTAACAATTCTGGGATTCTGTTATTCTCTTCCCTTTAGGGAAGAAAGCAGGTCCTTGGGGAAAAAAGGCATGGAGGGCTAATTAGTAAATATTTGATTTCTTCCCCCTGTTCTCACATGGGGCATGACCATCTTTCAGCAACATCAGGGGAGTTTTTGAACAGAAAAAGGCAGCAGAGCCGGTTGCAGAATTAAGGTGATGTACTGATCATGGTTGCAAAGGGAATGTTCAGCCCTGTCCCTTCATCCCAGAGGATTTATAGCAGGGAATGCCTCCACGTTACAGCTGTGCTAATCCATCCCTTTGTTGGGGTGATGTGGAAAGTTGGCAGAGCTGTACAATGCCTCGTGAAACCTCCCTGCTGCCAAGCTTTGTTAGAAATGTGAGGGCTTACGAAATGCCCTGAGTGTGGTCCGGGATAGGAAGGAACCTGGAGTGGCTTATGCTTTTCCAATGAATTGTGTCAGCTCAGATCCATAAAAAACCACAGCTGCTCCAAATTCACTGCAAGGCTCAGCTGAGTTCAGGGAGAAGGATGAAGGTCGAGGGAAACTTGTAGGTTTGGAAAGTCGAGGCATGTTCTAAAAATACAAAGGTTTATTTATCTTATAAATAGCAAGAAGGAGGAAAGATTTGGGAAGAACTTCACCTTCCTTTCCTAGTTTCTACTAACTTCAAGTATTGTTCCAAAACCTGAAGATTTTGAGTTGCAGATGAGAGCTGGGTGCTGAATCTGAGCCTCCCACATCAACTCCCATTAGGAATTTGGATCAGCACAATCAGAGCTGGCTTTGAGTTCTTGAGGACCCTTCCTTTGGTGTATCTCCTTTTCTGCTCGGTGCCTGTGTCAAACCCCTGCTGGTGTCTTGGGAATGTTAGTAGGAGAGATAAATTGGGCTGTTTGACATCATCTTGTTGGTAAATATTTTCTTTGGGGATTCTCAAAGGACCTAAGTAAAGCACAGGGGAGGCTGTGACAGAACTGTCATGTGAGGAGAACTACCCTTCGTGCCAATGGCCACACTGAATATCTTGTGTCAGTATATTACTGGGACTTCAATACTTCCATATTAACCTCATTTTTAAGTTTCTACAACTAGCTGGAGTCAGGCTGAGATGCCTTTCTTCATGTGGTTTCTCTTTGCTTCATCGTATCTCATCACAAAAAAAATTTCACAAATATTTGGCATCTTACTCCTATTCTTTTCAGTTTGGGTTTGTTTGGAATTTTTTTTTCCCTCCTTGGAATCCTCTCTTGAGGACTCAGTCTTTGAAACATCCTGGTTGAACACTTTCTATACTAAAACCTTCAGTCCTATACCCAAATAATTTGATGAGTGAGGTGACAGTTCCTTCTCTGTCCAGAAACATGGGGAAGTGTGAAATGGATTTTGGTTTCATACCAACATTCCTTTAATCCTCCTCTTCCAGCACAGTCTTTTTGACTCATGGCAGGAGAGTAAGTGGTTGGTTTACACACCACATAGCTACTACCCTGTGCTGCTACTCACCCCATATCAACACATCAGGGTCAAAAAATAGCCCTGAAAATAAGACATGTAGGTGATTTAATCACAGCATTTTGATGGTGTTGCCTCCAAGATTATTATTTGTTATGATCTAATGCTTTCTATTAATACTTTGAGAAAGAGGATAAGCAGCACTGAAGTAAAGAGTGGAATTCAGCTTTTATCCTCCTGTAAAAACCCTCGTCCTTCATAAGCCAAGGCCCAATCCCTGACAAGGTCGGGCTTGATCCAGAATAAAAAAGACTGGCTTAACGTCCTTCCAGCTGTAAGGGGAGGGCTCAGAGAAACACATACATGTATATGTATATTTAATTCAAAGACAATCCCTTGCATTGTCTAACCAAGCCCTTTCACTGCATTTTTTTTTTTTTTTGGCAAATATGCCTTTTTTGGTAAAAATACTCCCCACAGTGTTTCTATCCATGGAGACCAAAATGGGCAACGAAGGCTGGCAGTTGGGAATGGCAAAAAGAATGAGAAGGGACTTACTGATGGCAGGTTAAAAATAGACGCAGTGACACAAATATGTATTTAAATGTCCTTTTTCAATGATAAAATGCTTGTTAAGTCCAGGTGCTCTCTTGGTTGCCTCAGGAGGTTAAATATAGCACCTGTGATGTCAGGATGTTGATCCATCATGCCTTGAGAGGTTACTGTTGGATAAGTAGGACTGACTGAACTCAATATTTAAATGACTTAAGCACAAGAAAACGTTTTCTGCTTTAAAACTGCAGGTGATTGAAATGCAAAGCAGCATCTCCCTCTGCCTTAGTCATCCTGCAGCTTTCTGTCTTTTTAGCTCAGAACTGCTGAGCACGTGGATAGTTCTGGACCATGGATAAAGTCTGGTCTGGTGAGTTAACCTGGATCAGAGCTGCCCCGTTCTCACCTACAGCAGAGTTTTCCTAATGCCTTGGAAATATTCATCCCCCAGAAAGCCAAGTTCCTATTCTCAGAGCAAAGTCAAAGGTTGGACTTGACGATCCTGGAGGTCTTTTCCACCCTGAATGATTTTATGATTCTGTGAACATTTCGTCAAATGGTGATGTGAAATCAGAGTCAGACACAAATTTTCGCAACAGAGCAATTTAAAAAGATAATAAATGAAAGGGATATTATTAACCATTAGCATTCCCTTTACCTCATACATGTTTGGGGTGGTGGAGACCCCATCCTGGAGGTGCCCAAGGAAGGCCTGGCCGTGGCACTCAGTGCCCTGGGCTGGGGACAAGGTGGGCACCGGGCACAGGGGGGACCCATGGGCTGGGAGGGCTTTTCCAACCTCAGGGATTCTGGGATTCTCCTTCCCCATGCAACACTTGCTGACATTTCAATTATGATGTTTACCAGTCCTGAAAGTATTAATGAGCATTAATAGTTTATTTCTGCAGCGAAGACCAGTGTATAGACACATGTGAAGATAAATGTCCACGTCCTCAGGTGTTATACACAAATATAAAAATAACAACTTCTATAGAGGTAGGTGTGTAAAGATCCATTTATCAGGATGTGTTGTATGTAGGCAGAGCAAGTGAACACTAAATGTTTCACCTATAAGTGCCAACTGCGGACTTGAGTAGAAACCACAGGAAATGTAGTGGGGTTTGGGTTTGGTTTGGTGGCTTTTCCAGTCCTAAACCCGAGTGGAGCTTGTAGTGGTAGTTCTGTCACAGCTGTTCCCTGAAATCTGGAGTTGAAGAAGCAAAGAACTGGAAGATTTTCGGGCAGCCTTGAGTGACCCAAGAGTACCTTCCTCCCCTCTTCTTGTTCAGACGTCAGAACAAAAATCTTATACTCACCCCAACTTTTCATTCCCTTAATAATGCTGCTGGTTCTTAAAGCCCGCCTGTAATTTTGGTGGGTTATTTCCATGCTCTCTTCCAGCCCTGGACTGTGCTGGCTGAAGATCTGCCCTGTTTCACACCAAAACCAGCTGCATTTCAGTGGCAGGAAAAGGGGTGCTGGCATCCTGCATAGAATTTTGGCCTTGTTCAGTGTCTCTCTAAATAAGATTTATCAACCAGCAATGTAAAATAGGCTGAAGGTGATGCTCCAGTAACTGAGGGATAAATTTATTGCAGGAACTTCCACTATTTGAGCTGGAAATGGCAATAATGAATTACATGTTCAGGAAGAAAAATTGGCCCTTCGCTCCACCGAGGTTTGTTTTGCTAATGAAGATGTCACTTTTTGCATCCAATCAACTGAGAAGCAGCACTTTGGAGAAAAGTGGAGCCTGAGAGTTATTTCTGGAATGCACACCCAGAGGATCTGGGTTAGAGAGCAGCAGGTCAAGCTGACATCGCTCTCGAGAGACTCCACCAACACACTGTATTAATTTCTGGACATCTTCAAAAGATGTAGGAAACCTTTAAATAAACAGAAATCAGATAAAAAGGGGAAGGGTTGCCCAGGAAAGCAAAATGTGGAGTAATTGAGAGCCTATGAAGAAAGGGAAGGGTCTGCAGGTCTGTGCAGAGCATTAAATACTTGGCAGTAGGGAATGAGATATGATATTTCATCTGGATATAAATATGAACTTCTGGAAAGACTTAAGGAAAAAGAAGATGCCTCCCAAGGGCCCCACACAGTTATTTATTGAATTATGTGACCTAGAATATGAAAAGGGATCATCGTTGATAGTGGCTTTGAAATGCACCTCCTTGAAGAACCAAAGCCAGTCCTACATTGTCAGTCCACTGGGTGACCTAAGAGGCCACTTCTCTTATCATCACTCTGCTTCTGCTCCATCCATCATGTCCTTCCTGACCTTCCAGACTACTCTGTGCACCAAGGGTTGCTCCCCTGTCACTCAGTTCCTCACCAGGTGTTTGGTCGATGGCAGGTTGGCCGTGAGTCAGCAGTGCCTGGCACCCAGGAGGGACATCTGTGTCCTGGGGGGCACCGCTGGCTGAGGGAGGGGACTGTCCCGCCCTGCTCTGCCCTGGGCGGCATCACCTGCAATAGTGGGGCAGTTTGGGGCAACACAATGGAAGGAAAATATTCAGTCATTGGAGAGCGTCCAAAGGAGGGCAGAGAAGAAGGGGAAGAGCCTTGATTTGAAGCCATGTGAGGACACCGAGGGCACTTGGTGTGTTCAGCTGGAGCAGAGGAGGCTGAGGGGAGACCTCAGTGCAGTTCCAGCTTCCTGGGCAGGGCCAGAGGAAGGGCAGGACTGAGCTCTGCTCTGGGGGGACCAGGGACAGCACCCAGGGAATAGCCTGGAGCTGTGCCAGGGCAGGGTCAGGTTGGATCTCAGGAAAAGGTTCTTCCCCCAGAGGGTGGTTGGGCACTGACCAGGCTCCCCAGGGCAGTGGGCACAGCCCCAAGGCTGCCAGAGCTCCAGGAGGGTTTGGATGTTCCTCTGGGGCATGTGGTGTGACTCCTGGGCATGGACCTGTGCAGGTTGGACTGGATGATCCTTGTGGGTCCCTTCCAACTCGGCATGTTCTGTGATTCTGTGAGTTTGGCTGTTCATTGGGTTCCTTGCAAATTATTTCCATGCAAGTAGCACTTTTCCTGTGTTTCTGGGTCTGTGTCTTCAGCTGTGAAACATTTTGAAAGTGATAAAAATATTGACATGTGATTTACATCAAGTTGACAAAGGTGAACTTACAGGGTGGAATGAAAGATATATTTATACTGAAAATTTAGTTCTCAGTCCAGACTCCTTGCTCTGAAGTTCAGGGATTCTTGAATTGGGACAGTTTTGATTCAGGTACAATATAGGAATGATAAATTCAAATTCCTTGTTATTATCAACTCTAAAGGAAGGAAATGCATGTATTTTTTCCACTGGAGTGTTCCCTTGGTTTGCCTGGGGGTCCATTTCAGCAGAGACCTGGAGAAGCCAGGCCAGACTCTGGTGTGTTTTGGTTTCCCCAGGAGCACCGAGGTGCCCAGCTCCCTTTCCATCCGTGCTGCTGAGAACAGGTGGCTCCTCCGGGGTCACCAAGTATATTTAGGGCTGAAACGGGAGCGGGCTGGAGCCGGATTGGCTGCGCTGGCCACACGTGTCCTCGGGAACCGCTGCACCCACTCGCTCTCTCCCAGTGCTGCTCAGGAGGGAAGACTGGAGAGGCTTTGCTCCAAAGGATATTTGCTGGATGTTGCTGGTAAGAACATTTTAATCGTGTTTGACTTCTTTTCATTAGAGAGGGACCCTGAGCTGTTTCCCCAGCTGGTAGTTTTTTGGGAGTAGTTGTCAGGCCTTGCCCATGGAAGACAACTCTTCTGCCTGGATAACCAGTTGCAGATTGCAGGAGGGAGAAAGAGCCGGGAATCGTGTTTGGGAGTGTAACTGAGGGTTAAAACAGTGACAGTCTTTATGGTTTATACCCTTACATGCAATCCCCACTTCATGGGTTTAATCACTCACTTTGGCCTACTTTTTCACACAACTTGCCGCCCATTAATGGAGTTATTCTTGATTTATTTTAATAGTTAATGATCTGGTTTAACAAATTAACTTTTTGGCAATTTTTCTCACCTCACTGGAACGAAAAAGGGACAGTATTCCATGTTCCTATATTTAACCTGGGTTACTTGACTTCCCTTGCCTCAGAAGGAATTGCAGTGTAACCAGCTAAACTCAACGGGCAGTTGGCAGGATTAGCTTACACGGCAAATATCCCTGGACTCAGGAGCAGCTGTTCCAAAGCCTCATCCCCTCCCAACATTAGAAACAGGGCTATGGGCTCTGGTGGAAAATTGTAGCTCTGCCTCGCAGCAAAATTCAGTGTGTTAATTAATTTTTGACAGTAATCTGTGCTTTGTAATCCAGCCAACTCTGTGGAATTTCATCTTTTCCAGGTCTGAAGAAACAGAGAGAAAAAAGCCACAAGAGCTTAAAAAAACCCTCCCAGAACATCAATATAGGCTAATGCTGGGAGGACAGAAATTGCCTCATTAACCAAAAGTCGCTTAAAAAAAAATATTTGTTATATTTTTCTGCATTAGGCTTTTACTTATGAATGAATATCACAGAATATACAGATAAAGCTCCCATTCAAACAGGAGCTTGAATAACATAATGAAAGAGAATAGTCACAGAGAAAAGAAAAATGCTTTATATAATTCTGTTGTAATAAAAAACCCAAATCATACTTCAAGAAATCTCTCCTTTTTTTTTATTTTCATTGGATTCCAGTTTTGGTGTTGTAACTACTGGAATGAAGTATTTGTCCAAAATTGTAACTTATATTTGAATATTTGTTTGTATATTTGAAGCTTAATCCCGTGTTTTTCCATAATACTCAAAGTAGTGCCAGATCCCAGCTTTACTTAGGATCTGACAGTTACTAACCATGACCCCAGGTGCTTTATGAGCTTGACTTGTCACTTTTCATGGTACTGTCAGTTCGGGCTAATCCTGTTTATTCATATTTTTATTTGCTACGTGACCAGTGAGTGGGGGAGAGACAGAAGAAAACCCTCAGAATGGAGGAAGAAGAATATGAGGAAGTTGTGGAGGTAAGAGGAAAATCTTAAGAGCAGAAATAATTGTTTCCTGCCTTGTGAATGAATATATTAATCGCTTTAATGAGACTCTGCTCAGGAGCATAGGTGGCTGTTTGCTCTCTGAAGATTAGGGGATGATTAGATATCTATTAAATGGTTTAATCAGTAAAACAACAACAACAAACAACAACAGTTGCTCTCAGTGGGGCAAAGTCTGCTGGTTCCTGCCATAGTTTCTGAGTTTAAATAAGGACTGTAACCCTCCCACACCCACAGCACAAGGTTTTCTCATTACTCCTCTGCGTAATTATAGATGCACTGGGCCATCTCTTCTCCCTCCTGGCTTGCCCTCTGTCACCCAATCCATGCTGGAGAGGATGACTTTGGAAGCCCCTTCCTAGCCTTGCCTCCATGCCCACTGCAATGCAGAAAGGCAGGAAGTTTGTGCCACCGAGGGACCATTACCAGGTTTAGCCTTAGAAGGTGCAGAGCTAGAGCCAGATTTAAGTGTCAGGACAAGTGGGAATGGCTTCCCACTGCCAGAGGGCAGGGTTAGATGGGGTATTGGGAAGGACTTCCTGGCTGTGAGGGTGGGGAGGCCCTGGCTCAGGTTGCCCAGAGAAGCTGTGGCTGCCCCTGGATCCCTGGAAGTGTCCAAGGCCAGGTTGGACAGAGCTTGCAGCAACCTGGGCTACTGGAAGGTTGGAACAAGATGGGCTTTAATTTCCCTTCCAACCCAAACCACTCTGTGGTTCCCTGATTCTTTGTCTGTGGAGTTCCATCAGGGATTAATTTGCCAAGAGGTCATTTAAACTCAAAATTCAATTAAAAGAATCCCCAGGAACTGGGGAACCTACAGCTTAGGATTATGAGCAAATGCCACTGGAGCAATGACTTTGCTATTGAAACTGTCCACGAGGTCAACAGAGTGGTCTCACCTGTTGCATTATTATTACTATTCTGAAAGTAACTTATGTGTTATTAAATACATAAATTATTGTAGCAAATTGCTCAGTGTTTGAGGAAAAGAAGAAGAGTATAAATGCAGTCATCTCACAACTCATTGTCACCACACTGTGTTTGGTGAACTGTTGATTTTAGGTGATGTGAGGGCACTGAGCCCCAGCTGCGGACTTTAAAAATTTCAAAAAGTGAATGAAGTAGAGCCAATTGGATCAGCTAAATGCATTTTGGAAAATAAAGAGTTACCACTCATAAAGTCCATTGGAAGACATTGTACCACCTAGTTACAAAACACCAACCTTCATTACATTTCCTACTAGCACTTATAATTGACTTTGTGCTTCCGGAGCGTGGTGGGTGTGCTCTCAGTAATAGGGATTTATTTGCTGTCAAAGTTTATTTATTCCAGCTGGAATTATGTTACGTTGGGCTTTCCGTCCACACAGCCCCGTTTCATCCTTTGTTCTTAATTTTCAATGACCACCTTGCTGCAACCACATCCCTCAGACAGACCAAGGTGGCACTGCCTTAGCAGCTTCCCTCAGGATGCTCATGGTGACAAGTTACATAAAAGAGGAACAACAGCATTTGGTGCAATTTTAAGGCAGATTAAACCTTTCCCAGAGTTTTCTTAACTAAAAGCCCGCTTTTATACGAATCCATGATTTTAAACCTCCAAGAGTTCTATCAGAAATTCATTCTTCTGAAAGAACCGAAGACGGTTGTTGAATATTGAGTAGCTGAGGCAACGCCGAGGATTTTAAGATACTATTTTTTTAACTTCTCGGGAATTACCAACCCGTACTTGATGCTGTAGCCGTTCTGTGATGGGAATGACATAAACTTTTGCTGCTGAGTTACTTGAGTTACTTGTGGAAGGTGTTGTGGAAGGTTTTGTGGAAGACTTTGTAGAAGGTTTGGTGGAAGGTTTCGTAGAAAGTTTGTGGAAGGTGAGGTGGAAGGTTTTGTGGAAGGTTTGTAGGAAGTTTTTGGAAGGTGGGTCCAGCACGTCTGGGCGAGAGAGCAGAAATCGCCTCAAACCAACCCAATATATCACAGGCTGGGAAATATGAGCCCATAACTTTGAAGAACAGCTCCGGCGAAAGGGCTTAAGTTTCAATGAGAATTTTTTTAGGTCTGGACTCAAAGAGCTTTTTGCTGCCGAAGTTTCTGGCATGCGACTCTGAAGAGGTATCGCCAAGGAGATTTTCAAACATGAACCCCGCGTTTTACATTTTCTCCTTTCTGGCTGTTCGGCACCTCATGGGTACAATCCATGCCGGTTACTACAGCGGGTGGGGCAATGTCCGTAAATGCTTTTTCCCCTCAGTTGGCAGCGAGGGGAGATGCCGGAGAGCGAAGGCCCGGGCTCTGCGCGGCCCCCTCAGCGCTGCCCCCTCAGCGCGGCCCCCTCAGCCCGGCCGCCATTTCCCGCCCGACGGCGCCACCGCGCGGCCACCGCTGGAAATGGCGGCTCGGAGCTCCCTTCAGCGGGTGGTGGAGGGCGAGGCTAAGGATGGAGAATCGCAGAGTTATTAACGCTGGAAGACACCTCCAAGGTTATCAAGTCCACCCCCATGCCCACCAAACCATGTCGCAAAGTGCCACGTCTACTCGTTCCTCGAAAACGCTTGCAGGGATGGTGACTCCACCACCTGCTTGGGCAGCCCGTTCAATGCTTAACCACTTTTTCAGTGAATAAATGCTTCCCAAAATCCAATCTAAACGTCCTCTGGCACAACCAGAGGCTGTTTGCTATCGTGTTTCCTCCCGTTGCTCTTTGGGAGAAGAGCCAACCTCCATCTTGCTCCCTCCTCCGCCAGGGAGTTGCAGAGCCACAAGGTCCCCCCTGAGCCTCCTTTTCTCCAGGCTGAGCCCCCCCAGCTCCCTCAGCTGCTCCAGCCCCTTCCCAGCTCCGTTGTCCCGATTAGGAGAGATGTTCTGTGGAACCTGCTACTCACAAACAAGCAAGAAGTGTTGGAAGATGCCAAGGTCAAGGGCAGCCACGGCTGCTGTGACCACAGGGCTGTGGAGCTGAAGATTCAGAGAGCAGTGAGCAAGATAAACAGAATTACAGTCCCAGACTTCGGAAGGACAGATCTGGGGCTGTTTAGGGAAGATCCTGTGGGGCCCGGGGGAGTTGAGTGATCTCCTAGAACGATTTTCTCAGAGCACATATTTCAATCCAAAGCGCAGAAGTCAAACACGGCAGGAGGCTGGTGTGGAGGAACACAGAGCTCCTGACTGAGCAAAATCACAAAAAAAGAAATATACTGAAGGTGGAAGCAGGATCAGGACACTTGGGAGAAACATAAAGACGTAAAACATTACAAACTCCATTCCTTCAAGTTCAGCTCAATTTAATGTTCAAGAAAGGCAAGAAGGAAGATCCAGGGAACTGCAGACTGGTCAACATCGCTTTGTTCTTTGGGAAGGTCGTGGACCAAATCATTTGAAGCTATTTCTAAACACACGAAAGACATGAAGGTAGTGAGGAGCAGTAAACATTGAGTTATCAAGGGCAAACCATGACTGACTTCTCTCATTAGTGCTTATAATGAGTTCACAGCTGCTGGGGACAAGGGGAGAGCCGTGAAGGTGGTGCATCTTAACTGCTTCAGGCAGACCTCTTTGTATCACCAAGTTTATGAGATGTGGGGTGGAGAGAGGACAATAAAGTGGGTGGAAAATTATCAGGGTCAGAGTTGTGATCAGCAGGACAAAGCTTAACTGGCAGCCAGTAATTATTGGTGTCCTTCAAGGATCTGTAGGTAGGAACACCTCTAAGGACAGGCTTAGAGAAACCTGCCTCAGCCCCCTCAATCACCAAACACTTGGAAAATCCTGGGGTTTAAATGCTGATTCTTTTAGCGTGGTCATCATTGCCTTCTCTTGTGGGTAAAATTAGACAACGATCCTTCATTAATTACTTGGATGATGATTAGTTGAGGAACGTATGGAAAACATCCAATCATTAATGCAAAAAATGAACAGATATTCACAATTACCAAATGACTCCATCAGTACCTGTGAGCTACAGCCCTGTTCCTGCAGAAGTGTGGTTTTAAAACAGCTTCACAGAAGCTACAGTTTGCTAATCTGACCTAACAACGATTTTTTTCCTCTTTTTTTTTAATAGTACTACATTGAGGAGACAGTTATTGAGGAGGGTGAGCCACATGAGGTAAAGGTCCTTGTCATTATTCATAGTGTCTATATGCATGTAATTAATTTGTAACTCTAAATTACTAGCCTTTTTGTATTCTGAGGTTTAATTTTTCATGTTACCAAAGAGTTGCTGTTTAATACTTTACTTTGTCTGCTGTGGGGTGATCTAGAGGACCACTTTACATGTATCAGTTCTGTTCCCTTCCCCTTGTGCAATTTCCCAAAAAACCTGATGGTTTGCAGATTCCTCTCCACCTCACTGGTAACAAATATTTGAGTCACCAAGGATTTGTTGCCACAATTTGAAATACTGTTTATAAAATAGATACATCTCAACTCTCTCCTATGTTACCATGAAATATTCTTTATGGCATAGGCTTGTGCAGAAACTAAAGCTATTAAATATTTAAATATTTAATTCTTGATGTGTTTTCAGTTCTGTCTCATACTGCTGCAAACAGCTATCAGAAATCTGACCTTAAAGGCAATATTTTTATAAAACCAACTGATAGGAAATAAAATTTAACTCTCATTCAGGTGATTTTGGAGCACATTTTTAAGTTGTAGTAATTATTTTTAAATGCTTTTCATTAGAATCATAGTGTTAAAATTATTGCTTGCAGGTCATAATAATGTTTATCTGTTGATAAACAAGAATATAAACTATTTAAATTCATTGGGAGTTATACATATTAAGCAGAGGTAGTTTCCAGATCCTCTGGTGAATAATTACATGAGTTGGATACAGAAGCCAGCCAGACATTTAATTCCTTGTGGCTTTTTTAGGTTGGGTGATGTGTAGTGGGAATAATGGATAATCCCAGCAGGAAAAGTGTCACTGTTTTTTTGTCTCCAGGTGGATCTGGATAAGCTGAGTGCCCTTTTACTCGCTCAGGGAGGTGAAAAATACTTACAATAATGAATTTTTGTGGCTATAAAGCAAGTGATTATTTTGATTTCTTTATTCCCAGGTGGTCACTGAGATCACTGAGACCATCAGCACAGATTTCACAGGTCCCACGACTACCACAACCACCTACAGTGTCGAGCAGGACAAACCTTCCAGGGAGGATGCAGCACCTCCAGTCAGGACAAAGATAAGACGGACAAAAGTGGACCCATCCAAGTTTTTGACGCCTTACCTGGAACACAGCAACAAAATGAAGGACCTATTCAGTGAGGTAGGATTGTCCCATGTCTTTTATTTCCTGAGGAACGCCTTGAAAAGATTTGATGGGGATTATTTGATTGTTATGTTGCATGTGACTAAATTTATTTTTAAATTTAGACTTAATTTCATAATAACATCAACACTCAATTATTAATTATCATACAATAATGGATAGATATTAATATCAATTATAGATTTTATATATTATTATAGATTGTATCAATTATACATATAATTTTATGTATTATATATCATTATTAGTAGTAGTAACTTAATATCAATATTAATCTACTAAGGAGAATATAATCAATTAAAGGTGATCCAAACCAGACTGAAGTTAGAGATGGATTTTTTTCTCTTGTGTCAGATGGAATGAAGTCAATTGGTTAAAATAAGCATAACTGCAAATGTAATTGAGTAATGCTCGTTTCTATCATTAAATAGAAATGAGCCAGATTCTTATCCTAACCTGATAAATATGTCAATAATTGCCAATAGATTTCTGCCAGAACTTTAGGCCGTGTCTTATTTGTACTTGTCATTGTTTTCTTCCAGAACAAGTACAAAGAAAAATATAGAAAAGAGAAAGGAAAGCCTTATGCTTCCACCATTGATACCCCAGAAATTCGGAGGATCAAGAAAGTGCAGGACCAGCTCAGTGAGGTGGGTGACAACCGCACGAGAAAACAGTGTTTAGTGAGCAGTAAAGAAGCAAATTAAGTCTGAATTTTGAGTGTGGGATAAGAAGTGGTAATTCCAACCAAGCTGCTGTTTTGCCATGGGAATGTGACTATATTGCTTTGGCACTACAGCCAGGGTTTACTTGGAATGGACTGGGAAATGGAGCTACACTGCGTATCCTGGGGATGGACCTCTCATTATGCAGAGTGGAAGTGCTCTTAGAAACAGCTCTGTGATTACAGACAGGCACCACCTCTAGCTTGGAATCTCATCTCTTGAACCTCTCTCAAAGCTGCTTTTCTTCCTCAGTTAATTCCCCAAAGCCATTGGTTTCCGTAGGCTTCGTTTCTAGATCCGTTCAGGTGTTGGATGTTTACAGCATTAAGTGTCAAAACGTCAACATTCTGGTTTTCTTTAAGAGAAAAAAGCAGTTTTGCTGTAGAATAAATGAATTTCTGTGCCCTCCAGGTTAAATACCGCATGGCTGGGGAAATCGCCAGGACTATTTGCCACGTGGATGAAAAGGCCAAGGATATAGAACATGCCAAGAAAGTGTCCCAGCAAGTGAGCAAGGTGAGTGGGTTTGACTGTGTGAACATCAGTGGATCATGAAGTTGCTGATATGAATAAAGTTTTGAGCTGAAGCAATGTTTATACAACAATTTAGAGGCACGGGGAGGGACAGCAGAGAAGTTGGTATAAATATATCTTATAAATATAAACATAATCTTAAATGTTTCCATTTGCTGCCTTCAAATGTGCTGGACTGAGGCTTTCACTTTGAAATAATCTGAAGAGCAGGTAGTTTATTTACAATATTTACACAATATTCTCAAAAGTAAATATTTTTCTAGTGATTGAGTGACCAACTGGCTGATCTTTCCTTCCAGGTATTATATAAACAGAACTGGGAGGAGAATAAGGACAAGTATCTGCTGCCCCCTGATGCTCCAGAGCTTGTGAATGCAATAAAAAACACAGCAATGTTCAGCAAGGTAAGAGAAAACAATCCCAGCTCTAAGCAGCTGAAGTGAGAGAAGCTTTCCAAGGCACAGATTAATTCATAATGAGCATTCTGGTGTTTTTTTGGGTTTCAGAAACTCTACACTGAGGAGTGGGAAGGAGACAAAACTCTGTTTTATCCCTACAACGACAGCCCAGAGCTCAGGAGGGTGGCCCAGGCCCAGAAGGCTCTGAGTGATGTGAGTACCAAACACAGCTGGGTTCCAGCATAACTTGGTAGATTATTTCTATTCTACACAATATTTTTATAATATTTTAAATCAAATATATGAATAAAATGATTTCAAGGTCTTCTGACCTTTCATAATCAGTGAGAAGACCTCGAGTATCCCTCCGAATGGAGAAACTCCCAGCGTTGGCTCTAAGTTCAGTCCACTGTTGTGGGTCTGCAAATCTGTCTGTAAAACAGCGATAAGCAAAGTCAGGAGCTGGCAGGGCTGTGGGATTTGCTGCTATTTGGATACCCAGAACCCTCCAGTCGGGGGTTTCAGGTCAAGATTTCAGTGAATTTTGCAGATGTGCTCTGGTAACACACTGATTGACAGGTTGCTGCTGCAGTGGCTGCGGGCAGAGCTGCTGCCATTAATGGCGTGGGAGCAGAGTTCAGTGTTCTGATGCTCAGCTTGGCAGTTACTGGAGATCTTCATTTCTTCCCCATTTTCAGATTGTCTACAAAAAAGGGCACGATGAGCGGAAAGCCAAATTTACCTCCCTGCCAGATCCCCCGGAGGTGGAACAGGCCAAGAAGGTGACAAGGCAGCTGAGCAATGTGAGTAGCATGCAGTGTCTTTTCCTGTGGAAACCTCACTTTGGGAGTTACAGAGGCAAAAAGGGACCTAAGGGAAGGGAAAGTGAAAGAGAAGAAATGCAGGAAGCCCAAATTTGCCGAAGAAACTGGAACCAAGTTGTATAATCTTGTAAGGCAGAAGTAGGATTTTAACTCAGTTCAGAATTTAGGACAAGCATGATTTTATTTATTTTATTGTATATTGAACATTTTCTGCTCCGTAAGATTAGAGAGTTACGCTGTTTGCTTCTGGTTGCAGAACCACTCGTGAAATATTAAACTGAACCCATTTGGAAGGTGAAATAATTTTGTTTAGAGAAAACTTCTGTAATCTTACGATTCCATAGCTTGAAAGGTAAATTGTCATCAAGAAGATTTTGTAACACGTAAAAACCAAGACCAGTATCATAAATCTTTGAAATTAATAAAGTAGTAAGCAGCAGTAACAGTAAATTCCTGTTATATGTCCCAATATTATGTGAGCAGTGAGAAAACAGCACTAAAGGAATGTGTTAGTGAAGCATCACAGACAGATTTTCTGACTAATAACTTTGTTCAAAATGAGATTATTTATGCCACCTATTTATCCTTTTTAGGTCAGGGGAGGAACTAAGAGCAATAACTGAACGCTGAAATGGTTTGTTCAAATCATATTTAAAGTGTTTTTGCCAATAGCTACTGCAGTGTTTAGAAGGCAGATGTAAAATGTGAAGCAACTTTAAAAATACACCTGTGAAAACCAAACCTGTCAAGTGAAAATGGAGTTGTGTCTTGGGGAAGAAATTTGATTGTTTTATTTCCTTATAGATTAATTACCACGAGGACTATAAAAACAAAATCAAAGGCAAGTGGAGCCAAACTCCGTGCTATGACGTGGCCATTGCAAAAATGAATGCAGAAAATCTAAGTATGGTGAGTGGATTCTTCGGGAAATCTTGAACAGCTTTATCCTCTGTCTATGTTAACATGGAAAATATTGATATAATTTGCCTACTCCTCCTGTGATATCTCTGCTTTCCTAAATAAGCCACTTTGTGGGTGTCTGATTAGAATGTAAGTGCATTTAATACGTTGCTTTCTGTCTGTCTCTGCTCCTAACAGAGAAAGTACCAGGAAGACTTTGAAAACATCAAAGACCAAATCTACTTCATGCAGACTGAAACCCCAGAGTATGAAGCCAACAAGAGAGCTTCAGATAATGTCAGTAAGGTGAGTTCTGGGTGTTCCATTTGCTCAGCCTGAGAACAGTCCCAGAGTCAGGCAAGTTGGTGTTGAAACTGTTTTGTCAGGACCTTTCATGGTCCTTTGCCACCATGAATGGTAAGTTAAGTAATAACAGGGGCATTTTCCTGAAAGATTCAAGGTTATAGCATAGTATAGAGTCATATCCCAGACTGGTTTGGGTTGGAAGGGACCTTAAAGCCTATCTTGTTCCAACCCCGACAGTTTCCACTAGCCCAGGTTGCTCCAAGCCCCTTCCAACCTGGCCTTGGACACTTCCAGAGGTGGGGCAGCCACAGCTTCTCTGGGCGATTACACAGGTTAGTGAACACTTGGCTTTTAATACTCATTTTTAAACTCCTGCCCTTTTGGTTTTTATTTTTTCAAGGTGAAATACAGAGCAGACTATGAAAAGAAGAAAGCTATTGCAGATTATAATGTGCTTCCTGCTACAGAGAACCCACTGCTGAAGCAATTAAAAACTGCAGGCAGTATTCTGAGTGATGTAAGTATCATGAGTTTCAGTCCTGTCCAAGAAACCAAACTCTTCATTTCTTCACATTTCTTCTTTGGATCTCTTAGTATTTTTAGTTTTGTATTGGTATTTGTATTTGTCAAGAGATGCCCCCAACCAGAATGGTTCAGGTGAAGAGTCATTTCTCCACGCATGAGTGGGGCTACAGCAGTGGCATCTGGATGGCTAGTTATTTTATGATTCATTTACATCCCTGTGTGTGTGGATAATGGATCACAAGAGCACAGTTCTTCCCTTACTGGTTTAAGGAATTTCAACTGACACAGTCATGATAAAATGTGTGGTACTTTCACGCATGTTGTATTCTGGTTACTTGCTGTAATGGCCTTCTCAGTTTCTCCTCTCTTGCTGTTTTCATCTCCATGGAAAGAGATTACATATTTCTCAGTGTCAGAACTTTAAAAACCATTAGTCAGACCTTTCTGGCTTCCTCACAAATTTAAAAAGAAGTTACTTTAAAAAATCATTGGGAAAATAGGGCCATCTGTTTCTCAGTCCTGTGGGAAATCTTCTCTTTGCAGCCGTTTCACAGCTTTCCTCTTGCAATTTTTAACGTGCTGTGGGTGAGTTGCAGCGAAATCTCTCCTGCATTATCTGACCTTATTTTCTCTTGCAGAAATTATACAAAGAAGCCTATGAACAGTCAAGAGGCAACAGGATGAATTACTGTGACACCCCCAAGTTCCAGACCGATGCTGCTCTGAAGAATTTCAGTGACGTATGTATTTGATTTATGTTGTGTCCCTCAGTCCTGACCCTCTGGATTACTTTTGTTTATCAACTTGGGATTGTTTTCCCAGGTAAAATACAAAGAGGCCTACCAAAAGAATATTTTGGGGCACTATTTGGGCAGCTTTGAGGACCCACATCACACCCACTGCATGCAAGTCGAAGCTATGAAGAGCGACGTGAGTGTGGCCCTTGTTCTGCTTTCCCCACCACACCTTCATTTCAGAGAAAGCTCAGTTGTGGTTCCTTACTCAATGTTGATTTTTGCTCCTAGAAAAACTACAAGGCAGATTATGAGGAGGAAAAGACAAAATGCTACTTCCCCCAGACCATAACTCAGGAGTATGAAGCGATTAAGAAGTTGGAGCAATGCAAAGACGTGAGTAAAGAACAGGAGTAGAAGTTACCTGAGTGGTTCCCGTTAACTTCAGTGCTTTTGCATTTGGCTTGATTAGCTTAAGTGAATTTTAAAACCCTTCATCCCTATTTTGGAGCCTTTTGTGACATCTAGTGATCAAGACAGATATTGCACAATCCCTTTTTTAACAAGTAAAATCATAAAATTAAAGGAATAGTACCAAAATGAAGAATGAACCTCAAGCATTCACGTGCTTAACTCAACGTACTTTTAAATTAATCCTTTAAAAGTACTTAAGTTACTTTATTCATAATTTTATTTACTTTATCAATACTTGGAAAATACTTTTTATGCCTCTTCTGCCAAACTATTTTTTCTCTTCTTTCAGCACACCTACAAAAAGCATCCTGATCAAACCAAATTCACTGCAGTCACTGACTCTCCAGTACAGAAGCAAGCAGAGATCAACAGCAAACAGCTGAGTGATGTAAGTAAACTTAGCAAACACTCTCACATTACCAATTTCTGCCCTCTCTCACTTCATCATCCAGTTTTAAGAGAACTCCTGAAATGAATGTCTAGGTGACTGTGTGTGTATATTCACAGTTCCAGTGGAAAATCTCCTGGAAATCACTTTTTTTTTGGTAGTTTTTTTAATTGACAATTAAATTTGGGTTCTAAATTTCTTTCTCTGTATTTCTTGGCAGATATTGTATAAATCCAAAGGTGAAGAAATAATTCACAAGTACCACCTCCCTCCTGATGTGCCCCAGTTCATACAGGCCAGAGTTAACGCCTACAACATCAGTGATGTGAGTATATTTGGAGTTTAGATCTCTTGATCCAAATTAAATTTCTGTTAAGTTCACCTTTTCTCCTAGAACTGTTGCAACGTGGGATTGGAATAGTGAAAAGCAAGGGATATGATCTGAAAAGTGGTGCTATTCCTCTCCTATCCCAAATTCCCAAGCTCTGAATTCAGCTAAACTTTTGTGCTTGTTAAACAAATTTTTAAGCTGTTTGAGCATGCATGAGCATAAACACATTTCAGTGCTTTATTGCTATAAACTGAGTGAGAAAACCAGCGTGATATTATTCAGAGTCCTATAGGTTTGGAGACTTATATAATTTATTTTTATATAAACCATTACATGGGCAAGCAGTACAAGTTCTCTGTTTGTTGCTTCCTGCTGCTGGTCTTCCAAAGAAAATTATCCAGTGGGAAGATAGGAATGCTTTTCCCTACCATTCAGCTACTAGTCTGCCGGCTTTCCCTCCCTACTTGCATCCATCCAACATCATAAAGATCTCCACTGACAGCATCAATTGTATTGCCTTTATGATATCGAATTTTTGGTGGCATTATCGGCTTTCCAGGAGCTAGATAAAAGCTGATATCGCCCTTAATAGCCTTGAAATGCAAATATTCTGTCCAAACTGATAGTAAAAAATTGGGCAGACTGCTTTCTCCAGTCATTTCACACCACAAGGGCTGAGTTTGAAGCTGACAGGAAAAAAATTTCCGAAGGTTCAGTCAAATGAAAAAGGGCTTTGCTTAATCAACGGCAAAAATGCCACTGATGGAGTTGTTCTAAATAGAAGTTGGAAAAAGTGGTTGTGGAGTCAACGATGATCTTTGTAGCAGATTTATTTATCCAAATAGAACTCCAGTTTGTGTGCAGGTTAACGTTTTTCCTTGAAATTTCTCAGACTAAACTGAATATTTTGATTCTATACCTGTAATAAAAATAATGGCTTAAACACTTGGTTAAAATTGCTGCTCCTAACATTGTGAATTCCTTCCTTTTTTCCCCTCCAAGGCTAACTACAAAGCAGACTGGAAGAAAACCCTTGCCAAAGGATATGACCTGAAACCAGATGCCATTCCCATTATTGCAGCCAAAGCCTCTCGGAATATTGCAAGTGATGTGAGTATCATTTACAGCAAGTGGGACACACACCCCTGCTGCACTGCAGCTTTCTGGAGCATCTTGTCTGCTTCAAGTATGCACCAGCTCATTTGAAACCTTATTTATTATTGTTATTATTATTTACCTATACTCTGTTCTTAATTGCTGGAGGCCTGTCCTTCTGCTTCCACCCCGCTCTTAAACATCCCAATTGAATATTGGGGTGTCTGATTGTTTGGTGGGGGGGTTTCAAAAGTTTATTATTATAGTGTATATTATATTATATTGTTGTTTTATTATTATTAGATTATAATTTATATTCTGTCTTAATTAAGAGCTGAATGTCCCTGGAGGTTAGAAGTCCATGGCAGTGGAATATCATATGTCAGTGGCAAAGGGAAGGGAGGGCATGTAGGTACCATTTATGAGATTGTAGAATGAACTGCAGTTGTTAATACTTTGCAACTTTAAAATCATCATAATTACGTGTCTTCTTTCCCAAGTGGGCAAACCTCTCTTTTCCTCTGTCTCCAGTACAAGTACAAGGAATCTTATGAGAAGGACAAAGGCAGACAGGTCGGGTTCCGCAGCCTCCAGGACGATCCCAAACTTGTTCATTACATGAACGTGGCCAAAATGCAGTCGGACCGTGAGTACAAGAAGGACTATGAGGTCACCAAGACCAAATATCACACTCCCTTGGACATGTTCAGTGTGACAGCGGCCAAGAAGGCCCAGGAAGTGGTTACAAACACGGGCTATAAGCAGCCAATCCACAATTACACCCTCCTGCCTGATGCTGTCAACCTGGAGCTCTCAAGGAACGTGATGCAGCTTCAGAGTGACGTATGTAATCATTAATCAGCTCATTATTTTCTTCTCATAATGAATGCATTGCACTATTAACCTTTTAAGGCTAAAAAATTCACTCATATAATCCAATATATATTATTTTGGGTTAACAGTAGATGGGGATGTAGGTGACTGGTCTGGAACTGTTTACTTTCCAAAGATTATCAGAATTATGTGTAGCTGATAAGTTCTAGGGAACTTATCTAGTGAATAACAACTTTCTTTATATCTCTACATATTTGGCTACTTCCCAGCAAATTCATGTAGGTTTATATTACAATGTGTTATTACTGTGATTATTATTTGTGCTGTCTGAGATCTGTACAGGGTCTAAATACTGATTTTATTATATTTAAATTTTATTTAAGTCTAAATTTACCCTCAAGAAGTTTTAAGGCCTTACCTGTGTTTCTGTGTAATAACATTGGCGTTTTCTTTGCCTCACTGTGTTTCCTTGCTTATTTTTTAAAAGAATTTGTACAAATCTGACTTCAATAACTGGTTGAGAGGGGTTGGCTGGGTACCAATCCAGTCCCTGGAGGTAGAAAAGGCCAAAAAAGCCACAGAGATCCTCAGTGAGAAGAAGTACCGGCAACACCCCGACCAGCTGAAGTTCTCCATCCCCATGGACGCCATGGAGCAAGTGCTTGCCAAGCAAAATGCCAAGACCATGAACAAGGTGAGAAGTTGTTCGGGTGATCATGAGTGAGCCAGAGTTTGGGTCTTTGGCTTGTGCATTCTCACGGAAATTGTTCAAGTTTCCACTGGGTGTAGGGGTTGCTTGGTGAAGACTGGACACTAAGAGGTCATGGAAGCCTCAGACTGTTCATAATTAAGGGAGTTCCCTTATCTGTTTATAAAGATTTCTGGTTTGTGTATGTGATTAAAGATCCCTTCTCCCAATTTAAAAAAAAACCCTGAAATTCTGGCAGTTTTGTACAATTTTAATTGAAAAGTGGAGTTCTTTACGTTTATCCATGGTTATCTGAGACACCACTGATCCTTATTGCATGTCTGCCATGGAAAAAGTGTCTGTGAAATAAAAATCATTCTTCCCATTAAAGCAGGGAAAAATTTCCATTTTCTGTATTTATTACTTCTCAAAACATGCTTCAAATTTCTCAAAGTACTAAAGAAAGGAGGGAGATAACCTTGTCCCTCAGCACTCATATTTGTGAAAGGCGTTTATAGTGCTTATGGGACTTTCTCTAAAATATTAATTATTGCAAATGAGCAAAACAAAAGCAAATTCATGAAATAAGAGTTCAGTACCTTTTCAATGCTAAAGATAACTTTTTCATTGCAGAGGCTCTACACAGATAAATGGAACAAAGAGAAGACCACCATCCATGTTATGCCAGATACCCCAGAAATCCTGCAGTGTAAAGTGAACCAGCTCACGATGAGTGATGTGAGTTCTGGGCTCATTCTGGGCACTGAGATCAGAATTTGGTGTCATTATACTGTCTTTTAAAAAACTATTTAAATTCAGATGTAGGGCACTTCAGTAGTTCTGCCTTTCTAATGCTCGTTCTCTTTTATATTTGGAACTAGAAACTCTACAAAGCTGGATGGGAGGAGGACAAGAAGAAGGGCTATGACCTGCAGCCTGATGCTATCCCCATCAAAGCTGCCAAAACCTCCAGAGACATCGCCAGTGATGTGAGTTGGGTGATACATTCCGTGGAATTCAGTTTAAATGGCCAAACCTGAGGCCTTGTGATGCTTTCAGTGATAAGATGGAGCTTAATGGTGCAGTTTGGAATTGAAGTTTCTGCTGTTGTTTCTCAGTACAAGTACAAACTGGCCTATGAGAAAGCCAAGGGGAAGCACATCGGGTTCCGCAGCCTCGAGGACGACCCCAAGCTGGTGCACTTCATGCAGGTGGCCAAGATGCAGTCGGATCGGGAATACAAGAAGGATTATGAGAAGGCCAAGACCAATTTCCAAACCCCAGTGGACATGGTCAGTGTGGTGGCAGCCAAGAAAGCCCAGGAAGTGGCTACAAACACCAACTACAAAAACCTGATCCACACCTACAATGTCCTGCCCGATGCCATGAGCATCGAGCTGGCCAAAAACATGATGCAGCTGCAAAGTGATGTGAGTAAGAGAGTCTTCAACCTTTGCATTGCAAATACAACCAATCCTTAATTCATGAAAGCACACTGTGAGATTGCATATATATAATCCATTATATGTGATATTGGATTAACAGTAGGTTGGGATGTGTCTGGTCTGGAACCATTTATTTTCCAAAGATTTTCAGAATTATGTGTAGCTGGGAAGGTCTAGGGAACCTTACTAGCAGGGAACAACTAAAATAAATATTAAGATAAATAATAGTAGATTCTTAGTGAGATTAGTTCAGCTATATACTAAAAGGCAGTAAATTAAACGAGTTCTTCATCAATTATAGGCATTTTATTTTTTCCAGACTCTGAAATACGAAATTACACATATTGCTAAAGAATTTGAGCTCAGAAATAAGTAATTTTCTGAAAGTAAAATGGATATTTACTCCTTGCAGGTCCCACCAGGCTCTTCAGGAGCAATAGTTGTGTGCAGGCCAACACAGTAAAAGCATAATTTCTCATTAATAGCTTTTATCTTATGCTTCCAAATTTTACAAACAAGAAGAGGTGTCAGGATTTACAGATTTTTTTTTTTTTTAATGTATCTGAGGTTTTTTTTTCCTTTCTGCCTCCAGAATCAATACAAAGCAGAGTATGACGAAATCATGAAGGGGGTTGGGTGGCTCCCACTGGGCTCCCTGGAAGCTGAGAAGAACAAAAAAGCCATGGAAATTGTCAGTGAGAAGAAATACCGGCAGCACCCGGACAAGCTGAAATATTCTGTTCCCATGGACTCCATGAACATGGTCTTGGCTTTAAATAATGCCAAAATCATGGATGAGGTGAGAAAGGGCTCAGCAAAATTAATGTAGGCTTGCAGAAGTAAGAAACAAACTCTTACAGATGTAAGAGTCGACCTTACTGTAGGCACAGCCTTAGAAACCATTGATTTTTTTTTGAGTTAATGAATATATTTTAAGTGCTAAAATAAAGAGTAAAATTGTTAGGGTACATGTTAATAATAAAATAAAAAATATAAAAGGTAAAGATAAAAAGATAAAAATACATAAAAGATTTACATTAGCATCACATCATTGTCAAGGCACTTTATATTTCAAATAGGAAATAGCCTTTTAAATTGTTTTGTTTAATAAAAAGAGATGTTGACGTCCTTTTTTTCATCCTTCCAGCACAAGTACAAACAAGCCTGGGAAGAAGACAAAAAGAAAATTCACATCACCCCAGATATTCCACAGATTGTTTTGGCAAAAGCAAATGCATTTAACATAAGTGAAGTGAGTACTGTTTGTAAGGCTCTGACCTTGCTTTTAATTTTTTATTAGGAATAGATGAGACGACAGCAAAAATAAGTCTCTCTAATTCTCACCTTGCTAACACGTAGTAATTTCCCAAAAAGTTATCAATTTTCCTTTTCCCTGCTGCCTTCCCCAAAATTAAATACCAAAAGTAGCCAAGAAAAAGCCATATAATTTATATTTAATCTGAGAAATGTTCAGGTAAGTCATTAAAATATAATAGTTGCTAAAAGGATAGTACAGTTTGAGTACTATTCACCTTTGTTAATGCATTTATTATTTATTATTTTATTTCCCCATGCACAAGGTTTTGTACTGGACTGAAAATTCTTGCAGATTGCACCTGTTCTTTTGGTAACAGGTGAAATTATAGACAGGTTTTGGTAGCCAGTTGTTAAATCTGCATCTGCTAAATAAAGTATTGCTTGTAATTGTGCATTTAATGTGGGCAGAAAGAGACATATTTTTTAATCTGACATCCTTATAGAAATAACTCTTCCCCAATATTTGTCCATGTGGAAAACATGCAATCTTTTGCTTTTTTAAAGATGATTCTCCTTCTTTTGGCAGAAAATGTACAGATCTTCATTTGAAGAATCCAGGAAGAAAGGATACGACCTCAGAGCTGATGCCATCCCTATTAAAGCTGCCAAAGCTTCCAGGGATATTGCCAGTGATGTGAGTTCTTAAAATCAAAAGTTATCCATTTTAGGTGTTGTAAAGAGTTCAGTTCTTGACACAATTCAATTTTCTATGCCAAATATATGTAGTCTCTTTATTCTCTGGCTTGTAAATAATTCTGATGTGTTTGATCTATATTGTAATACATTGTAATAGATGTTGTAATACATTTTTATATATATTGTAATACACTTTCTAGGGATAAAGAACAAGTTCTTTGCCAGAAAGATAAGGAAATACAGAGGGACTCTTAGGAAAAATTAAAAAAGGCATTTAATTCCTCAGAGTGATGGTGCTTGGATATCATATAAATATATCTTGTATATTCATAGTTTAAACAGAATATTCTGAGATCATTCTTAGAAATACTTGAAAAGAACAGATATGGACTTAATTCTTTTTACTGCTGTGGTGCAATTATCTTGAATCCCCATTAACTTTCTTGGTGCAGAGAATACAAACTCTGCCAAAAAATATGGCCTCTGCTTTTGCAGGGACCCCAGACATTTGGTTTGCTTTAGAGTGCATCCTAAGAGTAGGAGGACCAAGCCACCACCTCTATATGCTTTGTGATGTTTTAACTCTGTAAAAATCTTATTTTAATCTGAGGGGGGGGGGTATTTTCCTTATAAGATAGATATTCTTTATTAAGCAAATGAATCATAGAATCATGGAATGGCCTGGGTTGGAAGGGGCATTAAAGCCCATCTAATTCCAACCCTGACACCTTCCACTAGCCCAGGTTGCTCCAAGCCCCATCCAACCTGGCCTTGGACACTTCCAGGGATGGGGCAGCCACAGCTTCTCTGGGCAGCCTGTGCCAGGGCCTCCCCACCCTCCCAGCCAGGAATTTCTTCCTAATGTCCAATCTAATCAAATTAAAGTCTCTGTTTGTGTTCTCCTACAGTACAAATACAAACTAGGTTATGAACAAGACAAGGGCAAACTCGTGGGCTTCCGCAGCCTCCAGGATGATCCCAAGCTTGTCCATTACATGCAAGTGGCCAAGATGCAGTCGGACAGGGAGTACAAGAAGGCCTATGAGATGAGCAAGACCCACTACCAGACTCCCACCGATGCCCTCAGCGTGGTGGCAGCCAAGGAGGCCCAAGACCGTGTGACCAACACCAACTACAAGCGCCTGATCCACCAGTACATGCTCCTGCCAGATGCCATGAGCCTGGAACTCTACAGGAACATGAACCAGATACAGAGTGATGTAAGCTTCTGGGTTAATTTTTGGGACTTTTTTTCCTATTTTTACATCACAGCTGTCTTTTGGATTGTTTTGTGTGAGCTGTTTCACAGAATCACAGAATGTGCCAAATTGGAAGGGCTCCACAAGGATCATTGAGTCCAACTCCTGGCCCTGCACAGGCCAATCTCCAGGAGTCCCACCGTGTGCCTGAGAGCGGATTGTAAGCTTTCTTCTTGTGTTCTGTTGGCAGAATGAGTACAAGCAGGATTACAAGGAGTGGTTCAGGGGCATTGGGTGGAGTCCTATTGGTTCCCTGGATGTGGAGAAATCCAAGAAAGCCACGGAGATTGCGAGTGATCGGAAGTACCGGCAGCATCCCAGCCTGTTCCCCTTCACCAAACAGAATGATGCCATGGACTTGGTCCTTGCAAAGCAGAATGCAAATATCATGAACAAAGTGAGTATTTATGGGGAAAATGAGGCAAACCTTCACAAAAAATCCATTCCAGTAAACAGTCTCTAAGTCTCTGTCACCACCTTTATGGAGCAGCATTTCACTGGGAAAAACAACTGTCACAGGCTTCTCTTTCTTCATTTTGGTTCTAAATGAAACAGTTGTTGATAAATAGCGTTGCTGAAAAATCTTTCCTCACTTTTCTCCAACTTCTATTCTTCCCATTCTTATATAAAAATTACTGGTCCTGAAAATCTTTATAGTTGGACTTCATTAGAAGCAAGACTGGATAATAATTCAGCTGATTCTGGATTTGGTAATTGTGTAGTAAAATAAATCTAAGCCAGCACATAGGTCTTTTTACCCTTCAGTACACAAAGTGCACAAATGGTAAGGTGAAAACCCCTAAAGAACCATCTTTTGTCATTTATATTAACATTTCTGATGTACTTTTTATCCACAGCATGCTTATACTCAAGCCTGGGAGAAGGATAAAACTCAGGTCCATGTGATGCCAGATACACCAGATATTCTCCAGGCAAAACAGAACAAGACAAACTACAGTCAGGTAGAGTTTTTTAATTCTTCCTATTAACATTTTAAATTAATACCTGCTGGGGGTTTACAGCAGAGGCAGGAATTTTTATGTGAGTAGTATTTTCAGAGTAACATTAAGCACCAGCTTCAGGCTACAGACTAACAGACTAAATTGCATTATAATGTATAGAAAATGTGAATTCTGTTTTGGAAATCTGGAAGTGCATAAGCCACACTCTATGCTTAACATAAAATCAGTTAAAAATTCCCAGGTGTATATATTTCAAACTCCCCAAGATAAGCTCTAGTAGGAAGCTGCTGCAATGGCAAAAAACTATTTAATGCCTATCCTAAGCCTTGGAAGACCAATATTCCTTGTTTATCAGTTTCCCACATCTCAATTCCCATTCTAGCAGCCCTTCCCTTGTAAGTGAGGCCTGTGGAGTGACCAGAATTTGGTAATATGGATCATTAGTGCACCCGAATAGAAGGTGGCATTCATATTACTAAGACTTTTTAATTACTGTTGTTTTCAATTTTAGAAACTCTACAAGCTGGGCTGGCAGGAAATGATCAAGAAAGGCTACGACCTCACACCTGAAGCCATGTCAGTGAAAGCTGCCAAAGCTTCAAGGGACATTGCAAGTGACGTAAGCAGCTTTTCTGACTCTGACACACACTTGATGCAGTTGCTATAACCTACAGTCACACTGGATTGAGATACACCCCTCTCTGAGGTGTGTCTTGGAGTCTAGACCAAAATGGCTGACAAAAAAAACTCCTTCCTGGTCTGTTCTCGTCAGTGCAGAAAACAATTTAACAAGGGCTCCTCTGGCATCTTAACAAGTGCAAAGTTTGTGGTCCATCCATGCAGTCATTAGTGATACAAAGTGAGGAGCTGTCTGCTCTTCTGGATGTTTCCTTTTCAAAGCAGCAGCAAATTTGGCCCAATGAGCTGGACCCAGTGTCTACACAGAGAAATCCTCCTCCCAGCTCCGAACACATGTGGTGACACACATGCTGCTGTTACCATAACTTGGTGTGCATACAACTCCTGCATTTGTGCAGGAGATTTTATTAATCATTAGGAGATGTTTCCAGTGCTTAAGCATCTGCATTTTACATTGTTGATGATGTTATTCACCAAAGTGTCTCAGTGTGTCAATCTTAAGAATTCTGAGCATTCAGTGACTGTGAATCAGATGGCACAGGAGACCTTCTAGCCGAGCCCTCTTGCTCTCCTGGGAGAGCATTCACTGTCACCAAGTGGTGC
Organism: Cephalopterus ornatus; assembly: GCA_013396775.1. NCBI lineage: Eukaryota > Metazoa > Chordata > Aves > Passeriformes > Cotingidae > Cephalopterus > Cephalopterus ornatus. Next base: position 99,773 of record VZRE01006837.1, read on the forward strand.
CCTTTAATCAAGGGGCTACTACAACTACCTGAAATGCCGTAACAAGTTGCTTTTTTATAGAGTTATAGTCACAGAATGGGGTGGAAGGGACCTTAAAGTTCATCCCGTTCCACCCCCTGCCATGCACAGGGACGCCTTCCGCTAGCCCAGGCTGCTCCAAGCCCTGTCCAGCCTGGCCTTGGACACTTCCAGTGTCAATTCATTGGTAATGGCAATAGAATGAGAGAATATATTGCTGTTTTACCCTTGTAATTTGATAATCAATCCCTTCCATTTCAGTTCAAGTACAAGGAAGGTTACCGCAAGCAGCAGGGACACCACATCGGCTTCCGCAGCCTGCAGGATGATCCCAAGATGTTGTGGTCTATGCAAGTAGCTAAAATGCAGAGTGACAGGGAGTACAAGAAAGATTTTGAGAAGTGGAAGACCAAGTTTAATATGCCCGTGGATATGTTAGGCTTCCTCCTGGCTAAGAAGTGCCAGGAACTGGTCAGTGATATCGACTACAAACGGATACTGCACCACTGGACTTGTCTGCCGGACCAGGTTGATGTCACCGAGGCCAAGAGGGTCAATGAACTGCAGAGTGATGTAAGCTTCCTCTGGGTTTAATTCACGCATTTTCTTGTAGAATAATGCCTGCTTTTTGGAAAACATCTTTGGTAACTCTTTGTGATGTCAGTATAGATCAGACTAGAGCTAAAATACCAGTTAGTCTTTTCATCGATGAACAGTGTAATAATATGCTATGGCTTTGGTTTTCATCCATAACAGAATTTGTATAAGTCAGATCTGCAGTGGCTCAGGGGCATTGGATGGAGTCCTCTGGGATCTCTGGAATCTGAGAAGAACAAGAAAGCTTCTGAAATCCTGAGCGAGAAGAAGTACCGGCAGCACCCAGACACCATCAAGTTCACAAGTATTCCAGATGCCATGGATATCGTTTTGGCCAAGTCTAATGCCAAAAATAGAAGTGATGTGAGTAGCCTCTAGAGATAGAATGTGGGATTCAATAAGTAATTACATTAAGAGATATTTTTAAATGATCTCCATATCAAAACACGTGCTTAAAATATACAAATAGCAGATGTTTACAGTCAGTGCCACCCTGCTCATTATCACTGTGCCTTGTTCAGAAGATCAAGGTTTTAGTGCTGAATAACCTACCCAGTAACAGCTACAAATAAGACCTTTACTAGGTAGTTTGTAGATATATTGCCTTAATGCTGTTGCCTTGGCATTACATGGATGTAAAGAAGAAAAAATAGGTTGTATTTCACCCAGAAGTCATTGTGTTATTTGATTTTAATCTCCTGTGTTGTTTACATCCCTAATTCTTGCATATTACAGCTTTGGTTTGCTATTGCAGGGAAAATATAAACTGAAATTACTCTTGTGCAGGGGAATCTTGGATCAGGCAAGGTTTTTGTTTGATTTTTCAGATCCTCTATAGAGAAGCTTGGAACAAGGACAAAACTCAGGTTCACATCATGCCTGATACTCCTGAAATTTTGCTGGCTAAATCAAACCTGATTAACACAAGTGATGTAAGTGTGTCTCTACAATGTTTCCTTGATGGAATTATGATTGTGCCTTTAGTTTACAAAGCAATCAAGGCATTCTGCAATTCTAACAACTGTAAACACACCTGGGATCTTTCCTGAGAAAACTTAAGCACTGGGAAGCCTGAGGGAAATTGCTGAATTATAAAGTGGAAGTGAAGTTGCCAGAACATAAATACTAGGAAAATATCCACCATGTTACCAGTTTTCTCTTTGATGCCTACTGATCATGTTAACAATGAAGATATTCAGTACTTTCTAGTAAGCCTGTCATTCTTGTGGAAATGTCTGATTATATTAAATGGTCTCTTTAGAATTACGTAAGATTCTGTAATTCACATAAAACCCCTGACTATAAAGAAACAAATACAGATTAATGCAAGGGTAAAGAAATGTCAGCAGCTCTATCACAAGAGCTCAGGAAAACAAAAATAATTGCTTTTAAAATTTGGTGTAGAGAATCATGGGGCTGTACTATTCACCTTTCTGAGTCATTCAGATTAATGTATTTAGTAGAAGGAAATTTTGATCTTGAAGGAGGTATCAGAAAACATTCAGATAGTGATTTTTATATATATAATCAGTTGCAAAATACATGTAATTATTAGCAAGGTATGGAATTTAATTTGATTGATCAAGCTGTGTTTGGAAACCCAAACTTTATTTTCAATAGTCAAGAGAGGTGTAAAGTTATACCATTCAGAAACTCTGTGGAAAAATGTATTTGCAATAATTCCTTTGAATCCTTTTCTGACAGAAACGTTACAAGGTGGGATATGAAGAGCTGAAGAAGAAGGGCTATGACCTTCCTCCTGATGCCATCCCTCTCCAGGCAGCAAAGGCATCCAGGGACATTGCCAGTGAGGTAAGACTTAAAGGGAAAATAATAGTGGGGCATTGAGGGGAGAATATACTTTTGGATTAACATGTTTTATATTTAAAAGGAAGAGAGGTCTAAAATTTGACCACTCTTATATTGCTGCCCTCCTCCAAGGCTGTGTAATTCTTAATGGTGTAGAGTTAATTAAATTAAAAACAATAATTTAAAATGTCATACTATATAACTATAAAAGATCCCATAATATCTAGGGGGACCTTATATAAAATGCTAAAAATGCTGGGAAAATAAACAAGAAAATGAGAATCTATTAGATGCAAAGTGATTAACCACAATGTTACCAACAGACAATTTGAAATTGCAGCTTGAAAAGATGTGGTAATTGTTGTTTCTGCCTTCCATCAGTACAAATACAAAACTGCCTACAGAAAGCAGCTGGGCCACCACATCGGGGCCCGCAACATCGAGGACGACCCCAAGATGATGTGGTCGATGCATGTGGCCAAGATCCAGAGTGACAGGGAGTACAAGAAGGACTTTGAGAAGACCAAGACACGCTTCAGCAGCCCCGTGGACATGCTGGGAGTGGTACTGGCCAAGAAGTGCCAGGAGCTGGTGAGCGACGTTGATTACCGTCACCCCCTGCACCGCTGGACCTGCCTGCCCGACCAGAGCGACGTGGTCCATGCCAAGACAGTGTACGACCTGCAGAGTGATGTGAGTGCTTCTTTCCTGGCCCAGAAGTGTCTCTTGTGTTCCACTGCTGGAGGAGGGGTCTGTGTGTCAGGGCAAGGGCAGAAGAGTCAAATATTAGCATTGGGAGAACCAGCAGAGTGCAAAGGCAAGTGCAGTGTGCAGTGG
>VZRE01006842.1:0-17440 GCA_013396775.1 Cephalopterus ornatus
GGAAAGGCTGTGACACAGATTGGATTTCCTCTCTGTCTCGCTGAATCATAGTTGTCTGATATGCGCAGTGTACGTGTCCAATTGTGAATTATTTATGTTACTGAAAACCAATGGTGCATGGACATGTGTAGATAATAAGGTGTATATAAGTCGTGGCAGCGTTTGGAATAAAGGTCCAATTTTCAGAAGAAGACGTGTCGTGTTTTGACCAACCCCGACCGCAACAGGTTCATACTATCTCAAATACCACATAGCTTCAACTATTTTTGGTCTCCTAAGGGTACAGCAGTCACAGAACATCAAGTAAATTCCACAGGGTCAGCAACCTTAAACGTCTTAACAGATATGCTTAGAGTAACCAGGCAATGCTAACAAAAAAATTCCCATACACATAGTCATAGACTGGTTTGGATTGAAAGGGATCTTCAAGATCATCTAATTCCAGCTCCCCTGACATGGGCAAGGACACCTTCCATTAGACTAGGTTGCTCAAAGCCCCATCCAGCCTGGCCTTGAACACTAGCAGAGATGGGACATCCCCATCTTCTGGCAATCTGTTTCCATGTCTCACACTGAAAATTTCTTCCTAATATCTAATATAAACCTGATCTCTTTCATTTTAAGGCCATTTCCCCTTGTCCTATCACTACATGTTCCTGTAAAAAGTCCCTCTCCAGCTCTCTTGAAGGCCCCTTTTTAGGTACTGCAAGGTTCTATAAAATCTCTCCAGAGCCTTCTCTTCTTCAGGCCAAACAGTCCCAATTCTCTTAGCCTTTTCTCATAAGAGAGGTTTTCCATCCCTCTAGTCATCTTCATGGCCCTCCCCTGGGCTCACTCCAACAGATCCATGTCCTTCTCATATTGGGGGCCCTAGACCTGGATACAGCACTCCGGGTGAGGTCTCTCAAGAGCAGAGCAGAGAGGCAGAGTCACTTACCTTGACCTGCTGGTCACGCTGCTATTGATGCAGTCAAGGATGTACCTGGCTTTCTGGGCTGTGAGTGTATATTGCCAGATCATATTGGATTTCTTGTCCACCAACACCCCCAAGTCCTTCTCAGGTCTGTTCTCAATCCATTCTCTACCCAGACTGTACTTGTGCTTGGATTTGACCAGGCCCATGTGCAGGACCTTACACTTGGCCTTGTTGAACTTCATGAGGTTCACACAGGGCCCCCCTCAAGCCTGTCAAGGTCCCTCTGGATGGCATCCCTTCCCTCCAGCACATCAACATCTCCACACAGCTTGGTGTTGTCAGCAAACATGCACTCAATCCCACTGTCCATGTGACTGACAAAGCTGTTAAACAGTGCCAGTCCCACTACCAACCTCTGGGGAATGTCACTTGTCACAGCTCCCCATTTAGACCTGTTGACCACAACTCTGAATACAACCATCCAGGCAACTCCTTATTCATCAAACAGTCCATCCATCAAATCTACACCTCATGTAGCAACAGCTTTGAACAAAGTTTATTGAAATAATAAATAAATGTGAGCATTTTCTCTAGTATATTAGTTTAAACTCTAAAAGTGGCAGAATTTGAGACTAGGCATCTCAGTAGAGCTTTACTCTCTAAAATGTACAAGTCGCTATAAAGTAATGGCTTACAGTTCCCAAGCTAGAACAATATCTAAAATTAATATAATGTAGGTTATATTCTATATAATTATGCTAAAATCCATAACATGGGGATTAGTCCAAACTTTGATTACTGTATGTACTGTTTTTCTTAAAGAGTTGTTTGAATTACTCTACATAAAAACTAATGGAAAAAGCTAGTCATTGCAAAGCTGGAAACAAATGATCTGGAACAATGGGGATTGTTATTAAAAGGGAACAGATATAGAATCTAAAAAAGATAATTTCATATACCTACAAAAAGACAACGAGTCACAGGTAGGCTGTTTGCCAGAACAGACAGCTTTGGGCCTACACTATCCGATGGAAACAACTAGGGACATGGAGAGGAAAGAAATACGTGGGTTCATAAAAAAAGTGGGTCTAACAAAGATGTGTTACAGAATCTTTACTGCTGCAGATACACAAACCAGAAAAAGAAGTAATGTTTGGTTTCCAAATTAAATTTTTTGTGCTTAAGCTCAGTAAAGCAATTTATTTGTACAGTTAGAGCCACTGGCAAAAAGAATTGCCATTTAGGCACTCCTCAAAGAGGAACCAGTGCCTGAGCAAACGGCACAGGCAAGATCCTCAAAGGGAACCTAATCTGAGCATCCCTCTGTGTTAAGAGCAAACAACTTCAAAGTGATGACCAAATAGAGGAAACAAGTTTTTACTTAGAGAAATTGTTCCTTGCCTGATTTAGTGGCAAACCTGCTGTACAACATTGCAAGGATTACACAGACTGCCACAGGAAATTTGAGTGCATTCATAAATGCTTTCAGAAGATCTCCCCAAGACTAGTTCAATCCTTTCCAAAGGGTCTCTATTTCTGTGGCTCTTCACCTTGTGTGCTAACTTGCACATGTGCAAAGCCCATGCAACGCTCCACCAAATCAAAGGAGTTAACTCAGGTACTTACCCTTGCACGCAACAAGACATTTGGAAACATTAATTCAAACACCTACATTCTTGCCCAGACTACTATGGGTAGTCTTCTGACTTCCATCAAAAATCCAAGCATCTGAGTGTGGTGAAAACACATACAAAAATATTGGGCAGAGGCAGTTTCAATCATTTTTTTGGGGCAAAGGTATCTGTTGGTCTGTGTCTCATTCTGGATGTTCAGGCATAAAAATAGCCTAAGGTTGAAGGACAAGGGGAACATCTCACCACCACACCCAGCTTTCAAGAGCAACATGCAAAAAGCATTTCTTCGACACATTTTCACTGTAATTTAGCACATGCGCTGAGCAACAGATACTGCTCATGGTGATAACTGCCAAAGGAGCTCATCCAACATATATTGAAGCCAAAAGGAAGACTCCTACAATATACAGCAGATGGTGAATTAAGGCCATTGTGGTTAGACTTGTGCTATACATCCTTTCAGTCTTGTTGAAATATAGGAGTTTGGGAGGAGATTGCACAGCCCGTATAATCTTCTTTAACAGCCTAGTAACTTCTCTGCAAACACAAGTAATGTGGCCAAAGGCATTGGTACAACTTATGTTCTCTAAGAGTACACTGTATGTGCTTTCATTGCTTAGGACAGTGTGGGTGTGCTGGTGGCAGAGATCGGAGCTGTCCCTGAATCTAAGTTGCTGGACAGTGGGAGTGAGGAGGCTTCCATACCTTCTTCTATACTCCATGTCCAGGTAGACATCATGTCCACAGTTGGGATTCATCCATCTTTGGATGGTATATTGTTACCAGGCATTTAACATATGACACAGGGGCACCTTGTATTACCCTTCTCCACATGGGCAACGTTCAAGGGACATCCTCTGGATCGATGACGATGTTATCGAATATCCTGTTACCATAAATGATTTCCAGCATTGCCAATTCCTGCAGGTACTGGATGCCTCCATTTGCAGTAATCCACTTTCTTGGGGAGCTCATTAGAACTTCCTTGAACGGGTACCTTTCTCTCCCACTTGAGAGGAGCCATCTCCAAAGCCAGACTTACTGAAGAGCACTCATTAGTGATGTTTTTTTTTTATGTCCAAATGGTTCAGGAAACCCAGGTTTCGGAAGTTTATTGCTATTAAAGCAGAACAAGTTCTTCCAAGTTTTGTTTCACAGTAGATTTCCCCCAAATTCTTGCCAGATGCAACTGGAATCTGTTTGTGCCCAGCACAGCTGGTAACACATTTGTTCTCACTGAGATATCATAGAAAGGCAAAGGAGAAATTAAAACACAACAAAGTCACACTGGCACCATACTTCATGAAGAGATAACAGTACTTTGGTAGCTGAAAAAGCAGTTACTATATTGAGATATATTTTCAAATCATTTTAGATGGAAGGGATACAAAAATTTACACTATAGAAAAATAAGCAATCAACTGTAAGCTAACCATGGATTACATTTATCTTGAAGTAACTTCTTTATTAAGATATTTCAGCAAAGAATGTTGTCATTAACTTGTGTTTGCAAAGTTCAGAGATCCTATAGTTGTGTACATGACTAATTTATCCTTAGCAATTACTTTTGCTTAGTTCATACAACTACAGTAGTGGTTTAATGCAAAGTGTTATCACAACCAGTCAAGTGCAGATTATACCACTGAGTTAGATTACACTGCCTTTAAGACGTTATAGTAGTATTTGCTTGCACAGCACTTCTTGTTCAAGAACATGCTTCACTAGTAACGTAATTTGTGTCCTGAACATGTCTCTTACTACTCTGCATCCAAGAGTATGACCAACATCACACTATTACATCAGGATTGCCCACACTTACTGAGAATTTGAAATATGAAAGTGTTTTCCCTCATTAAGCAATATCTGCCCAAAAAAACTGCTGAACTACTCTCGAAGTTATGCAAACCAACCTCCAGCTTTTAAAGTAGAAGAGCAAGCAGTCTCCATATCCACATTTGGAGCTATGAACAATGGAAGGGAAGAACCTAGTGGACTACAGGGTTTTTTAATACAAGCAGGTTACATTTGGGATGAATCATCTCACTAGTATGCTAAATTGTTAGGTCAACTCCATATAGTGGTATGATCATGGTGAAATAAAATCACTTACATTAAGAAAGGGATTAAGAAAACTGTTTTGCAAAAGCATCAAAAACCAGTAAAGTCAACCACATGGCTCAGAAAGGGCAAAACCAGAGTTGAAACTGCATATTTTACAATTTTCAAGTTTTCTGTCTTTAGAAGGCTTAACTGTGCAAAAAATAAAACTGCAGATTTCCAAATCAATTTGTTGAAAGCATTTACCTGTGTTAACCATAAATACATAGCAGCTGGTTTTGCATTTACTTTGTAATTTTTCTAGGAAAACACATGGAATGGTGAGCAAAGGAAGCAAAGGAAAAAAGTTAATCACTCCAGGCTTGACAAGAGGACAAAGACTCTACTGTAGAGCCACAATATCAACTTCTGTCTGGGACAAGAGAAGCTGCAGCCATTCCAAAAGCTCACACATCCCTGAAAGCACAGTGTCTTCCATTCCTGAAGGCAGCAGCAATAAACATTAGTATTAAAGGATGGAAAAGAAGGATTGGTTTACAGCAGCTACAGCTTAGTCCTCAGTAGTTATTCAACAACGGTCAGCTACAATTTTCTCTTGATGCTTCTGATGCTGTTCATTCAGAGATGTCAACAGACCAGTAGCTTGGCCCATAATGATAACTTGTACACTCTCAAAGGAAACAAAAAAAGTCATTGCATAAACAAGAGCACTACTGAAGGCCAGTTATTTTTGGATTATAGTCCACATCCTTAAACTTCACTTCCTAGTAGCACAAAATATTTACAGCTTCTTCAGCCCCAGTTCCATAATAACAATAGCGCTCACTTGCAAATTCACTTCCCCTTGCCCTGGGAAAAGACATCTCAGCCCCTTCATCTCCTGATGAGGTCCCCAGTCACCAGCCAGGGCACAGCATCCCATGGAGTACCATGGGCTGAGGGACCAACCTCAGTCCTAGGCTGGCCAGACAGCTGGTGGGACAAACCAAACATACATCAAGTCCATGCTGCATATGTTGCCTTCATTTGTCCTATCTAAGGATGCTGGGTTTGTCTTGGATTTGTTTCCCTTTTTTTTCTTTTTTTTTTTTAAACAACATTGAAGCTGGTCAAAGATTAGAAATTCTATCAAATTTAACAAACAGACTTGCAGGAAGGTGGAGAGAGAAAGAGTGGGACTCCTATCAGCTGAGCATCCTCCTCAGTGCACCACAAAGGGAAGTTATCAAAATCATATCTTCTTCAAAAAGACAGCTTACCAGCCAGCTTTAGATATTCTGGAGATTTGTCTCCTACCACAAAAATATCACGCAGATCTGCAAACCTTCATTGTGATGAAAAGTGAGACTTTTTTTTATCACAATCCCCTTTCAGCAGCCAATAAGTCTGGTGAGGGCCTCAGGGCTGAGGTAGGAGTGAAGGGGCAGACACAACCCCACTAAATAGCCTCCAGATCTGCAAGCCTTGGTCCACTCCTCCAACATCTCACAAAGATCTGAGCTTCCTAAGTGGGCTAGCAGCCCAGTCCTGGAAAAAGTGACTGAGACAACAATGGGTAGCAAACACAAGTTGAGGGAAGACACAACAGCAGCTCAGGGGCTGCAGGTGCATGGAGACAGCAGAGGATGCTCTGGTTTCACAGCTTATTCACACCTGGCTGCAGCTCACACAGCATCCTACTTCAGTGGAAGGTCTTCAATGGATATGATTTGCATGTTCACCTTTTATTTTGTATAATAGCCTGGCTAAGGGCAGGTAGTTCAAGGCTGTAAATGAACTTTTAGTTCCAGCTCCATCCATCCTTCACCTTCACTAACACTGCTCCCTAGCCCACTGGTGTTCAAAAGATCCACATTACTGAAGGACAGCTATTTCCACTGTTTAAACTAACCCAGCTCACTAAACAGAAACAGGTCACACATGCATCCAGTAGGTGTAGACATAGTGGTCTCCACACAACCATCACCACTGCTTCTGGATGAGAATGCCTGTGTCGCAGGTTTCAGTGCTGTTGTGTAGTGTTAGCCTAAACATTTAGTTAGCCCCATAGCTTTTTACTCATGGACTTTCAACTAGGTCATAGCTTACAGTACAGTTATTTAAAACAGATTATTTCCTCTTGCTATCCAAGGATTTAAAGCCAGCTCATATAGATTATGCCTTCCTCCAGGCAATATGAACATTTATCTTACCTGAAGGATGTAATAAGAAGGAACAATCTTTTGTGTTGTAATTATTATATATGCCTAGTTTTAAGACTAAAAGTTCTTATTCCCTGTCCACATGGGCACCATGTGTTTAAGGAAGTGCTTTAATTAAATTCATTGAACTACAATGTAAGCCATAATCTAAATAATAGAAAAATGAGGTATTGAATTTCCAAGGATATTTTGTAATTGGAATGAGAGCAGCTGCCAAAAACCAAAAAAGCTGGAGGGCAAAAAGAGTCTATAGGCTTGGACAACAGCAGGTAAGCAGACCACTGGATATGAGATTGATTACATGAGTTTGTCTAGTTTGAAAAGAAAGATTGAAGTCCTCTGCAATAAAATTAACATATAAAAAAAATTCTGAACACTCTCTATTGACAAACTGGAACCAGCAAAGTCCTCTCCTATGGGGACACATTCTCCTATAGTTAGAGCAGGAGAAACTGTTTTTTAAGTGCAGTTTCACAGAAGTTAGAGTTTTTTCAAGTAGAACTATTTAATTCCTGATTAGACCTTGCCTAATTTTAGCTGTCTTGGGAGAAGATTCAGTTACATCTGCATATGCTTGGAATACCAAGTCATGCTATAAAATGCAAACAGTTTAGGGAAGCCTTCACCAGTTTCTGTAGTACTTAAACTGCGTTGAAAATGTTCCAGTTTAAAAAACCTTTGCTAGTCAGGATTCCCACAATTTACTCCTGCCATTAAAAAAAATCATCTTACTGCCTGATCCAGGCAAGCATCCTAGCCCTCTGAGGCTGCTAGGTTCTCTCTTTAAATGTAGCCAGCACTTCCTGTCCTCACAGGACACTGAGCAATGGGGAACTGTCAATACTTTCAGATATCTTGGGAGAGGAGCAGCAAGAATGCAAAACTGTGAAGGGCAGAAAGCACCATGACATAAAGACTGCTATGACCACCCACTAAGGGAAAAACATTTTACCAGACCATCAGATGCACACTATGCTAAACAGAAAATTTAAATATCCTTTACTGTTCACAGCTTAAAATTAAGGCAATACAATGCAGAGGTATCAGACCTAACCTATCTCTGTTACCACTGAGAGCAACCACTACTTACTCAGTAAGAACATAAATGTAGGTATGGAATAAATGGAACTCTCAAACCCAATTCCCACAGGCTATCCCAACATTAAAGATTTTAACAGATCCATTGTTCTAGCTAAAGTCAGAAAGACTAATAATATTTTGTTTCAAGTTTTTCAATAATTGGCAATATTTTGAGAGCACCTGGAGACAAAAGCTCATGTGAGAATTACAGGCTTCTTTGGAAACTATGGTCTTACTACTGCAGAGGGAAAAAAGTTGACAACTTGGTATTTTTTTAAGTCTCATTTACTTAAGCCAAGTATATAATTTGGGAGAAGCCTGACTCAAGATACTGGAATGTTCAGTGTTGTCAACATTGAATAAACTCACTGTCACACCTATCCTTTCTGCATTTCAGTCTGGACAGCAGGACTGAGCTCAGATCTAGATTTGGATCAAATTTTGATCCAAAAAATTGAATTTTGATCAAATTCAATCATGACTAACATGCAGTTATGAACTACCTTCAATGAACAATGAAATATCCTTTACAAGTAAGCAGTCTACTGAAAACCCATTATAAATAGTATAAAGTATCCAACTGTTTTCATTTCAAATTCAACAGGTTTTTTCAGTTTGCTGAAATAAACCAGAATGCCTGTAGTTACATCCTAACACAAAAGGCAGCTTAAGCATCCCTTTCCTGAGGTGATGGCATCTAACCAATTTAATTTCACATTATTAGTTGTGCAGCAATAGGAGAGGCAGGGTATCAGGGCATTAAACATTAAATGTTCTTACACATCTTTGAAAATTCGCACTGGGTCAGATGTCTTAAGATGTTCCTCAGAACTAACAGCTAGAACAGAATATGTGTAGGTATATATTTTTTTATCTAGGCCCACAGATCTGTAAACCCTCATTTTAAACAAGCGTGTTTCTTCTGAAACATATTTCAGACCTTGCCCATTTTGCTTTCTAGCAAGCTACTGCCAGAACTCTGTTTATGCAAATAGGAAGCAAATCCATTTCCCATTTAGCCAATGCCACAAAAATGACACTCTTAATTAGTTTCAGATTCTTTTCAGAAGGTTTTATAGGAGTCATAAGTGAAGTAAAGCCACAGAAGAAAAAGTGTAAGGACAGCTCTGTCCCTGAATCTGTAACTTCACATGAACCAGCTCAGTCTTCCTACATTGCCCGTTTCAGAAAAGGCTAACCAGGGCCACAAAGATCAGCTTGCATTGACAGCACCTCCAGGGCAAAATGTGAAACTATTCCTGCAACAGCCCACATCTCTAAGGAGTCCAGGACCACTCAAAGTTTCTGGACTGAATTTGATCCTTGCACCAGGGCAAGGAAAGAAAAAAAACTAAAAGCTTTACATACTGGATGCTTAAAATTTAATTCTCACCTCTTAGAGCTATATTCCTAGCTCAGAGCTGGCAAGAAGCAACATGTTTTTTGCTTTAATCCTTTCCAAAGACACATTCCATAAATGGTTAGCATCCTTGCCAACCACTTAGTCTGTTAGTGAGCTCACATACTAGCTTTAAAGTAAGCTCTTCTAAAACCAATGCAACAGTTGTGTGGGTTAAGTTTATATTATTTCCAGATTCATATAGCTGCAGGCTCCTTTTTAAAGTTGCAAATGATAAGTCATCTCTTTGTCTTTGGTACCTTTTTTTAAACATTGTTTAAACATTGTTCACTGATGCACTTAGTGATTGTTACTAGCTGTAACTTAGCAGTATATGCTGTAGCAACAGGAACATAGTACATATTTTGCAGCAGGAGGGGTGAAGAATCCCTGTTTGGACAATCCAGTCTAACTCCAGTACAGATACCAGTATTTAAACACAAATTGAAGGAACAAAAGCAACATATTGCACTGATACAGCACCTTTCATCTCAAAACATACCAGTTGCATACCCTCAAAAAAGCATAACCACAAGCTGTCCAAAGAAACTACCCTAAAAAAATACAAGGGTGTAAGGAACTTCCCTATAGTTTCATGCCAGCTAACCACAGGTAAGAAAAACCAGTCATAGTACTTCTCCTTCTGGCCCACTGGGGTTGGCTAGAGTCCCAGTTGTTCACTGATGGCTTCATGTCTCCCTCCCCTGACCAGCAGAGAAAGCAGGGCACCAGGCACCAAACACTTTCAGAACATTGGAGTCCTTGCTTTTTCTCTCTTTCTTGAGAGATTGTAGAAATTTATTGTAAAAATTACACCACTCCCAAATTACATTGTAGAAATATAATTGTCGGAAATGAACTTCTTTTCAACTTTTACTCTCTTTTCCAGTTTTGTCTTCTACTGTATTCTCCGTCAGTCTTGCCAAGGCTCACCAAAATTCAAGCTGGAGTTGAGAAAGCATTTGCTTCTCTCTATAAAGGGAGTTAATTTTTTCCTCTATCTTCACCTGGCTTGAAAACCAGGAACTTTCTCTAGCTTCTGTCAGGAGTTTGGTACCAGAAGCAGAAGCAAAGAGGAGCTAATGCACAAAACTCCAGGGAGTTATACTACCCTGTATCTTCAGACCTCATTCCACTGTTCCACTCCTGCTTGTTCCACAGCTCACACCAGAGCTGCTTCTTGGTGGTCTGTGGGAGCTCTTGATTTACTTAAAGCAGAATGTGCTTTTATAGTCCCAATTGTACATATATGTGTAGTGGTGATGTGCAGCGGTGCCCAGGGAAAAGTCTGAATTTGTTTTTAAATTATACATCCTGCAGACTCATCAGCCTCCAACTTAACCTCGATAAACAGCTGGGAATTGGTATTGGAAGCACCAGACTGGACTGAGGCTAGGCAGCTTTTTGTAAGTATATTACATTTTGTAAGTGTACTACGTTTATCAGAATACTGTGTTTTTATGGATCAGCTGGGAAACCAAAGCTCCCATGCCTGCCTGTGAACTCACACTCTGGTTCTGCAAACATTTATATAAAGAACTCAATCCCACATACTTGACTGGTCTCCTAATTGAATGTTTGCAAGACTTTGACTTTAGTATAAACTGACCTCACAGGAGACCAGGCAGCATTTTCCATGCATTAAAAAACAAGACTGGCATTAAAATGCAAAAAACCCCACATTTTCTCCATGCCTTAATTCACCCTAAATTTACCTCATGTCCTTCAAAACAGCGAACAAGAGGAGAAAAGACAGGATACATAATCAGAGTGAGGGTGAGACATGAAAGCAGAGCTGACTAACAAGTGTACCCAGTTTCCCTTCACTTGCTCTGTTGTACTGTCATGGTCAGCCTGATTGCTTGGAGGCTACCAAAAAAAAAATCAAGTATGGTACATCTGCTTCTAAAATTTAAATCTCTAAGTGAGAAAACTCAGAGGTTTTCTTTTAAAGTCTGATTCAGCTGCTTACCCTCTTCAGGAGAATGCAGAAAGTAGCACTTCAATGCACAGTTAATACGAATATTTACTGACCTTGGGCATACAGAGGAGCTACTTCAGAAAACTATGTTAGCATATCGTAAAGGTAAAACGCTGTCTGTCAGACTATGGTACAGCAGTGAAGTTGCATAATTATTTTGCAGGTAGAAAGGAGCGAAGAAGCCTGCAAGGCTGTTTCCTCCTGACAGTGCCTCAAGCAGAGGCCTGGAATGCTTTTGGGATAAGTCTTGTGTCAGAATGAAGCTATTTCCCTCTCATTTCCTTAAATGGCATGTCTGACTCACTGTATTTGAGGGACTTGCCTTGGTTACTCTCTGTTTATTTGAATTTTAATCATGTGATTAAAATAACTGGTTTATAATTCTCAGATCACAGGGACCCACATCCTGGGATCTCTCACACATTTAAATCCTGAGATCCAGACCCAGCTCTGGTTGCAAGCTGCAGGGCAGAGAGCTCAGCCACCCTTAACTTTTCCAGCACAACTGCTCAGCTGGGGATGACATCAGGTTTCCAAAGGGTCCTTGTGGGTCATTGAAAGAGATAGTCCTGTGGCTCATCTGTTGAAGAAAAAAAGACTCAGACTCTTGTCAAGCCATAACTTAGTAGGATGGTGCAGAAAACTCCCTAGACTTTCTCTCTGCTCCAGTTCTCCAACTGAACAGGGTTAGAGAAAAGAGATAAAGCAAGCTAAGCTGGGGGTTTGCTTTCCTTCCCCTGCCTTTGTAGGCTGTGTTTTTTTCCACTAGCTCCAGTTTCAGTGCTGGGTCAGGCTTTCAGATAGGCTTTTTGCTGCAAGTACTGACCAAGTGGTTTTGTTCAAGGCCTGCATTTGCTTTAATAAGCATATAAAAAAAATCCAGATAGCAAGGATAGCCAAGCTGGTTTGGGACTGGACCTGATAGCTCTTGCCTCAAGTTCTGCTGGCAACAGTGAGTAAATTTGGTGCTAGCCATTTCCTCCTGATCCTAGAGAAGGAGAGGAAACTTTCCTAGCTGAGGGGATGCTGTCCTGCTGTTCAGCTGGTGAGAAGGTGAATTTTGGGGCAGAAGGTCATGAAAGGGAGTGTTCCTTGGACTGCAGCCTCGGTGCTGCTCTCTGTAAAGGCAGAAGACAAGAGGACCTCTGAGTGCACATGCTGGGAGTGAAAGAACACTAATTTGTTGACAGTTATCAAAGCTGATATCTGAGGGATGTGTCATAACACATCCAAGGAGCAAAACTACAATAATGGAATGTGTTTTCAACTGAGATATTGTCTTTTTGGCTAACGGATGCAGAGAGACAAAGGATGAGTCTTTAGGAGAGAGGGGGAGATGAAACTCACAACTTTAAACCCTGCAGCCACCACAAAGAGAAGGAGCCAGTAGTGGGACTCACCCATACTCACTGCTCACTGGTATCCCAGATATCCATACATATGGAGAAGAGATAAAGGCTCAAAACTAAACTCAACCAAGTCCCATTGCTGGCACCAAACCCACTGTGACATCCATGGGGTTTGGATTAGGTGCAAGAGATTTTCAAGACAATGGGTGGAAATACTAACTCAAAGCTTTAAGATGGCAACACATCATACTCTGGGGACTAGCACTTTCTTTTGAACTTAAGCAGTACAGACATTAAAAAGATTCATATCTCTTTGACATGTTATGTACATAGAAAATGAATGTGTTTATCCTGTCCTGCAAGATCTCATTAGGAAACATATATGACATTCTTATGAAGGGCAATTTTCATTTAGTGTGCATGGAGGATAGGCAAGCTCTGGAGCTTTCACAAAGCTGAATGACAAAAACAATGTCAATGTAGTGTTTGAGCATCATCCAGTACTGCCTGTACTGATGCAATATGTTGGATTCCTGCTCCATTAGCTGGAATCCTGAGCACTGTGCATGGTGTAGCAGCAGTTTTGCCACATAGTACTAGCGCAGTTCAGGCCTATTAGCATCATGGAGGTCAGAAACCAGCATGCAGAACAAGCCTGTTCACACACAGCAAGCCAAATGCATTCAGCCTGGGATCCTCATGAATGTGCAGCAGCCACTTTTCAAACCTAAGTACACCGGGTTATTATAGGTGCACAAACTGATCTGGTATGATTCAGCAGCCAGATGTCTGGAACAGACTACGTCACTGAATTGCCGAGAAAAACAATCAGCTATTTCCAGAAAGCAACTGGGTTGGCAAGTCTACAGCCTGAAGCAAAAGGAGCCAGAGTCCAACTTATCTTTTTAATACAACTGCCAATCGTCATTATCTCCTGGTTATGGAGGATGAAAGAAATTGCTTATCATCTTTTTTATTATGTAACTACAGTATACACACTACAAAGTGTCTAATAGCAGAAGTTGCTGTCACAGAGTAGCATAGAGCAGTAGGCATTTTGAAAGTACAGTTTGCTGTATATAGCTGTCCAAAACCACTTTAAGAAAGCTAGGAGAAATTCAGGCTGTGTACCATTGAGTCTACTGACTTGAAGTAATCAGTTATCCCCCTGCCAAAAGAAGTTAAAAAGCAAACACACACAAATAAAGAAGGAACCCCCATAATATTCATCTGAGGGTGCATTACAGGGATAGCAAACTCATGCACTGCTATTCATCAGACCATAAGCAGAAAAACTGAGTCATTGTGGGAAAAAATGTGAGGCCTCATGGACTAGGTTTCCCCTATTTAAAGGCTCCTTTTAATTAACCAAACTTGTGTACAGCAGCTGTGGTGTTCAAGAGGTGGTGTTCAAGATATGGGGTACCTCCACCTGGTACAGAGCCCTCCTTGGGGCATTTATTTAGGCAATATATACACGGGCAGTTTGATGCTAATGTGTGCAATTTCTGTGGCATTAAGTTGTTGGCAGATAGATGTAGTGCAGGAGGGCCTGCATTGCTGTGGGTGCTTCTCCCTCCTAAAACTCCCCAAACCAGGAACATCCTTCACTGATGAGGAAACACAGCCCAGCATCTGCATCTGAACACCCCAAATGTCCCTCTTCCACCAAACCTGAATTTACAGCAACGAAATGAACCAAATTTACTACCTCACTCATCCCGCTGTGCATGACAAGGCCAGTGCCATGCAGCCCATGCACACCAGTGAATTTTACACACAAGCTCCTTCATGGTCAGCTTCATTTTTTGAGCTGATCATTACAGTGCAATTAACATTAATCCCTTGGAGTAAAACACACATCAAGGTATAAAAGAAAAAAGTATTTTGAGGCAGTCCAAACACACACAAAAATTATATTCATTGTACAGCTCCGGCTCAGCTATGCAACCGGGGAAGGGCTGACACCACCCATGGATCAGCTCCTTCCCTTCAGGGCTTGGTTCATCTTCAAAACACAACACTCTTTTCCTGACCAAAACAGGTAACGGAAACCAAAACAGAATTGTGCTACTTCTCGCTATCCTCATTTCACTGCTTAACACTCTCTTACCCTACAAAACCCACCTTCTCACTGAGCCCTTTCTGTGAAACATCTCCTCTTGGCAGCACCTCAGCTGGGTTGGATGATGGAATAGGGCTGGTAAGTCCTTGGACTTCCAAGGGACATATTATCAGTTATACTTTTCTTTTTTGGAAGATCATTCATGCTGCAGTGGATTCAGTAAGGGAACAGAAAGAGTCCATTTCCACCCATATCATTAAGTACTGTCACTTGCTATGTGCCTGGCAGAGATGCTGCACAGGACTCATGGCAGCTGGGGCTGTACCCAAAACTGTCTTCATGGGGACATGGACTGTGTCCCAGGTCACAGGAAGCCCTCAGTCTTTCATCTCTGCTGGCCAGTGGTAACGGTTTGGATTTGGTTTTCTTGCTGAATGCTCAAACCTTACAGTTTATAGTTTTTCTTCCCCCCACCCCTCTATGAACATAAGGGAAAGGGAGAAGGGAAAAGCTACTGAAACACTGAAATGACCAAACCAAAGCTGTATAAAAATATATACATGTATTTAAACTTATATACAATTAGAATACTATGTACACAGAAGAAGGGACCCCGAACACCTCCCCCCCGAAGGGAAAAGGGAAAGGGAAAAACCCAAAACAGATATGCACAATCAAAACCCAGGAGTAACCAATAAAGAACTAATAAAAGAAAATCTTACTACTCTCCTTGAGATAGCAGAATTGCACCAAGCGACCGCCGGCACTCTCCGCCTCCCAAGGTCCACAAGGCCTCACTGGGCCTCGCTCCCCAACATGAGCAGAGCCGATAGCAGAGAACCTGCTCCCAGATCCACCGGAAAGAAAAAAGATGGGAGAGGCTTCTCCCCCTTCTTATTTATACCCTAGTTTACGTAAAAAACTGTACGGAATACTGGGAACATGGTCACTTCTTCAGTTACAACCTGGTTACCAAGGAAGGCCTAGAATCAAAACCACTACACCAGTGCCTGGAAATAAGCGAGATTTTGACAAGATATTTTGCATCACCACCCTCTATCACAGGCTCCTGCTGGATGCAGAGAGGTTCTTACTCCTGTTGTAAGTTTCTAACATCACTTTATTTTCAAGGCTGCATTTCACACACCTCCTGTGTGTACTATGCCCTCCATCCTGTGGAAAGTTAACAGGAGCAAAATTCTGGTCTTTAAATACAGTCTTTCCTGCAGGCCCTGGGCTCTTGTCCCCTCTTCACCTAGACTTGTGTGATGCTCCCATTGACTGGACGTTTGTTTTAGCTTTGAGTCTGATTCTTTGAGTGCCTCTAATTGCAGTCCAAATGGAATCCTCTTGTCCAAAGGGGAAGTACTATTGATAAAAGAGACCCTCACATAAAGTAAGTATTAAAGTAGTCCCCTTCTTCTCTGAAGATATTTTGCCCTACCAAGGTTTGCTGGGCAGGGAACAAGTCGTAATGAGTATCACAGTTGAAGAGCCAAGGACTGAGCAGTGCTCCTTGTCTATGACGAAAGAACAAGAAGTGAAGATAGAAACAGGCAGAAGTTGAGATTGACAAACCTTTTGAATACCTATTTGCTTCTGCAAATATTCCTTCCTTCTTCTCTGTTCTTGCCTGCTGCAAGAAGGTTTCCCCCCTCCAGACCCAGGATCCAGACACCCACCAGTGCTTGTCACCACATACAGGCTGCTGATGACTCCCAGGGCTCAAGTGAGGTCTCCTCCTCAAAAGCCATTTTTCTATTCAGACACAAGTTAAAGGAGTGTTGGCTGGTTCTGGACATGCTCAGGCAGTTCCTTTAGTCTCACTAGCCTCTTTCTTACAGAGAACACCATTAAACTTTTTTTTTTTTAATCTGGTATTATTTATTTTGCCCCCAAATCTGGCTTCAGGAATGGCTAATGAATGACTTTAACATTTAAAACAATCAATTTTGGTCAGAGATCAAGCAAAAACCTGGATAGTAAATCATTGGGAGGGTTATCGGTGATGACAGACTGATAGTTAGAAAGACAAAGTTACCTCCAGCATCTTGGCCTTGGTGACCTATGAAACAGCGTTTTATGTGACCATCAGCTCCACCAAGCAGAGATCAGATATGTTCACCCTGTGGACAAAATACTTTGGAAAATAGCTGTAATACCTAGCTTTTTTCGATCTTTCTGCTGCTTCTCAATATGCTTATTGCTACTTTAAATCAGTCCCTAAATGACTTCTCAGGGAAGGGAGAGACTGTTGTCTTTAGTCAATGTCTTATACAGGCACTCTGAACATTTCTGGTTATTAGACACTCTCTAGCACATTTCTTTTCTCAGAGAGAGTCTTGGGTGTCCCTGTAAATAATGGCTGAGATAACTACATTTTTGCCCGTGTAAGAATTTCCATTGTCATTCCATAGGAAAAATGCCTCTTCACTTCCCATCTGCAGAGAAGCACAGCTGGCATTATACAGCAGCACCCTGCCTTCTGCCCAAGAGGTGAGGGAATGATCCCTATATATGGTCTGATGTTGACACAGAAGTCACGGACTCCGCACACGATCCAATTTGGCAAAAATCAATTTTATTAAACACACACTCTGCTTATATACAGATTCTACTTCCTAGCCACGCGATAGCTCTAATTATAATTGGTTACATGCAGTGTCCACGCGCCTATACATACTATTTGATTGGTTAAAACCTACTGTCCACGAGGCATCAATCTCCTCCTCTGACTCCTCCTGTCACATCCTTGTT
>VZRE01006846.1:0-31914 GCA_013396775.1 Cephalopterus ornatus
TCAGCTGCTCCTCATAGGACTTGGTGCTCCAGACTCTTCAACAGCCTTGTTGCCCTTCTTTGGACTCCAGCACAGCAACATCATTTCATGTAGTGAGGGGCCCAGAACTGGACACAGTACTCAAGGTGCAGCCTCACCAGTGCCGAGTACAGGGTCACTGCTCTGGTCCTCCTAGACACACTGTTCCTGATACAGGCCAGAATGCCATTCATCTTCTTGGCCACCTGGGCACACTGCTGGCTCTTGTTCAGACAGCTGTCCATCAGAACCCCCAGGTCCCTTTCTGCCTGGCCACTGTCCATCCACTCTGTCCCCAGCCTGAGGTGCTCCATGGGGTTACTGTGGCCATAGTTATAGGATGCGGCACCTGGCCTTGTTGAACCTTATACGGCTGGATTAGACCCATCTACCCAGCCTGTCCAGGTCACTCTGCAGAGCCCTCCCACCCTCCAGCAGACTGACACTCCCCTCCAACTTGATGTCATTTGCAAATTTGCTAATGGTAGACTCAAGCCGCTCATCCAAATCATCAGTAAAGATAATAAACAGGACTGGGCCCAGTGAGGAGAAGTTCTGAATTTTATTTATCAGTCCAATAGCTCAGATACAGACCATTTTTAACAATCTTCACACATACAGCCCACTGTTATTTTAATTACTCCTTTTTTTTATAATTATTCTTTCCTGTTCTATTTAGAAAAGGAGATACAGGTAGTAATAGCTATTACTGGTTTCCAGCCCTGGCACCCCACCATGCCTCGCTACAGTAATGTTTAGATGTTGTTCTTGTTAGCCTACTGCCACTGCCCTATTTACTGCTATGAAGAGCAATGGGTCACAATAGCTGCAACGCAGATCAACAGTGAATATATAAATTTGCAGCAAAGGTTTTCAAATTCTGTTCCATACAACAGGTTGCAGCCTTCGGGCACAGATGCATGCACTTAGACCTCCTCAAATGTTCTGACAAAGTGTAAACAAAACTAGATAGTTGCATGATGTTTGTATCATAACTTTCTGTGCATTCAGCATAAAATAACTGATCAAATTCATTGAAGGCAGGTGTCTGAAAACTTTTAAAAAAACCTTCAAAACTTAACTGCAAAGCAGTTTGGGGGAAAAAAAAAATCACTGGAGTTGCAAGAAGAAAGCTGTAGCATATGAAGATGCATGAAGTATAGCCTCAGTATCTCAAGAATGACAAAGAAAGGCTATGTAATTAATAATCACACAAGCTCGTTATTTTGTCTCAAATATATTCTAATATTATTATTGCAGAAAACCAAGAACTGCAATGCTGCTTCAAAGGAGAGATACAAACCAAGGCTATAAGGAAGAAATTAAACAGCTATGGAACTGGCAGAATTAAAAATCACTCACCTAGATTTGGCCATTAATATTCCCAGCCTCTGCTGCAGCATCAGGGCTTCTGTCATACTCAAAGTGTCATGCTGTCTTGTCACAGAACTAATCATTTGACCTAGAACTAGAAGAGTAAATAAATGTCATTTTTTCTTGTTTCTAAGATGCTGGTTAGTAAACTAAAAAAAATACATACTTTTGTTTATTATTATTTTGTCAGTGTTATGTCAAGTGAGGTCTTTATGACTAGGAGACAAGACCGATCTCTTGGAGCTTTTGTACCTTGGAAGAAAATAATTTGGTATTCCTTTCTGCAGCATAGCCTGTCACACTGCAGATGCCATTTATTCTCCACTCACAGCTTACCCAATTGTGTGGAAATGACGGATGAGAAGCTCCCGTTATCCTCAGTACATACTGAACCAAACCACAGCAGACAAACAGAAGAACACACACACAACTTACTCTGTATAACTTCCCCTTGCTATTCTAGCGAAGATACACAAGTACTGACTTGTATCATCACCCTTTCTCTGCTTCCCTTATGATTCTTGCTCCATGACATGAACCACAGTTTGCTTGCTTTTACTTCCCCTCACCCCCCAGACTATTCTCACACCAGCTATCCACTTAACATTTAACACCAAAAACTCAACTGCTACTTTCATCATGCTAACAGTTGGCAGCCTCTGTTCTCTGTTTGTAAAACTGCCAAACAAGCACTTAATGTTTCCATCGATGCTGCTTATTAAACTCAATAAAAGGGCTAATTTCTCAGAAAAACGCTTTATTAGTGGTCTTTTTTATCAGTCTTTCAGGATGTCTACGCAAACTTCTTTGAAACCACTGCAAGTTTTGCTATCATAAAGAAAATGAAACATAACTGTTTGGAAAGAACTAAAAGAGCCAAGCCAAACGCGCAACTTATTGTATGAATCCACAGTACACCCCCAGATGTAGTAATGCATGCAAGTTGAGCCTCTCACGTCAAAAAAGACAGACTAAAACCAGAAATATGCTACTTATATGGCTCAGCCTGAAAAAATGGAGCACAGAGGTCAGAAGAAAGGAGTACAGAATTATAGGTGACAAAGAGAAGATAAATAAAGCCCAACTATTTTCCAAATGCAAGCACTAGGGAACATCAGTTGACATTAAGAGACAGGTTCAAAGAACTACACAGACATACTCTACATGGTATGTAGTTAAACTTTGTGATCTGCAATGTCTTGTGGAAATGAGTTCCAAAATTTACAGGCTCAGAAAATAACTAGACAAATGCAAGCTCCATGAAGAGTTTTTAAACTCAAGGATATCACATTTGGCTCAAAAAGTCTCTAAACTGCAGATACTTGGAAGTGTCTTAAAGACTGATCATAAAATGTTTCTTCTTATTATTCCCTTCCCTATATATTTACTATTTGCTGTCATTTGCTGTCTCTATATATTTACTGTTTACTATCAGAAACAGGATACTGGACAAGCTGATACTTCAAGTGTGACCCAATAAAGCCATTCTAGTTAATGTAAATGGATGACATCAACTCAACATAAATTTTTGAGTGCACTGCCATAAGACACTAAAAAAAGAAATAATTAACAACTTCTACTTAACTTGAAATTAAACCCTAGATTTCACAAAGGTACACCAAAAAACCCTTATTGAACTGCTTGACAGATGTGTACTTTTGCATATAGCTGTATTTAGGACCAACCCCTCTGCAACATGCACAGGCTCTGGTTCTGTGATGGCCCTACCCAACCTAGCCGATATTATTTAACTAGCATTTTTGTCAGGTTAGATTTTTGGCTGCTTACTGTACCAAACCAGCTCAGCAGAGAGTCTAGCAAGTGCCAGAGCAGCTGGGGACAGAACCATAGCCTTAGTTGCCTCAGCCCAGCTTTCAGAAAAATTAGCACCTTCACTATGACTGAGATTTATAGTTTACCAAATTCCCTGCTAAAATCTTCAGGACATAACAATGGAGGAGGGAGCAGAAAGCCTGACCCACCCACTCTGGTAGTCATTAGAAAAATAATAAAACTAAAAATTTTCACAGGCAACATACCCTATTGCAGGTATGTTTGCAATAGTCTTTACCTAGCAAGGTTTTAAAGCTTTCACGTGGTTTGGCTACATAAAGCAGACTAGCCTTTTTCAGTTCCCTAAGAATGACTCTTTAACAATCTAAGCAGAGTTCTTGATGGATTAAAAAAAAGTGCACAATTTTTTTTTCCCCACAATTTTACAGCACCTAACGTTTTTTAAATGTAAAGCAGTAACAAAATTCTCCAATCAGTTGCTTCCAATTACAACTTGGCTATTTACTCTTTTTGAGATTTTCTTAAATCTTCCCAGATTGCAAAATATTTACTGAAAATTAAACATGTAAGGAGAAGTAGACATTTTCACAATTACAATTCTAAAACTTAATCTCTTCAGTTATGCCTACAGTGTCAAATTTAGGAGCTGTGATTTCCCATTCAAGAAGCATCAGTGGTGATTTGGTGCAGTCATGCAAGGAGGGGGAAGAGGATGGAGAGCAGTTTCTGCTTCTCCCTAACACATTCATTACTGCACTGCAAAGTAAAAATCCCAGGCAAGACAAACCAGGACCAGCACTTATCTAAACCTTGTTAATGGGAGTGAAAGTTAGGAACTGCTGTAACTAAGATTTATTACTGGGCTTTGTAAAGTAAAACATATCTCTTTCCTTCATAGACTCAGCATGGGCAACAAGTTATACTAATCTCTCGGAAGTCAAGGAAGACAAGGCATCAGTGTAAACAGAATAGATACTTAGAAAGAAAAAAAAAAGACAAAGTCAAAAACTTGTGGAAATTCTAACATTTGAAATTCTGTAGTCTTGCCCAGGATGGGAATGGTCTGAACAAGGTGAGCGCTCCCCTTGTGTAAGAAAGGCCACTCAGACATGCTGCAATCGTACTCCTGCTTTTGCTCATTAAAGTCAGCTCATAGTTGCTAAGCCGATCTAAAAGTTGGCTTTAACTTAGTTCTGCATGCTCTGGTTGCAGACTCAGGCACTAACTTTGGGGGATATTTTCTGTACCCATTAATTCCTCTCCATTCCTCCTAAAAATTAGGGAAGGAAAAAACCCAAAGTGCAGCACACCTCAGCAGATGTTGGAAGAAATGGTGTGTCTTGCCCATAAGCCCATTTTTTTGCACACAGTCTTTTCTATGGTCTTTCAAACCTGCCATTGTGCTAGGTCCTCTGTTATGTCTTGCTCTCAGACCTAAAAGTAGAGAGCAGAAAAAATAACTAAAGTTCATTGACTTAATTTAAAGTCATTTTACGCCACAAAGTTGTAGTAAAAAAGAAAGTTATTAGGGTTTTTTCCTCATTCAGAAATTTTAATATCTAGAAAGCCCAATGAGTACAATGAAATAACTGGAGAAAGGTGCCTGTGTCCAGGTTGTTAGCACTCAGGCTGTCAAGAACCTGAACTTACTCATTCACATATTATCAAGCACTTTGTAATATTTATCACATCTAAATGATATAAACACACACTTATACTGTCATTTTTGCCTATAACAATCAAAATCACCCAATTTAGAATACTACACTTACTCTTAAGATGCCAGCATTGACCATTTCCAAAGATTGTTTCTTGTTTGGCTCATACTATAAAAAAAATTAGTAAAAATGAAAGGACATAATCCCAACCACTAGAACATTAAAATCCTCTGCACTTCTACTTCTTACTCTTATTTAAAATATTTGTTTAAAAAGTTATGGTAAAAAGCAGCAGCATCAAACCCGCTACATTTAACATAATTTTCTGTAGAAATAAAGTGGTTATGATGAAAAGCAAACCAAATTATGCAGGAGTTTGAGTATATCAAAATTGCAAACTCATTGACAGATGGATATATCAAAATCAAGACTATTTCACCGTTTCATTAATTTATTTAAACTATTCTATTTAGCAGTGAGTAGAATAATATTTTTCAAATTAATTATTTTTAAAACTTGATATTGCCTGGCACTTTGTATTTCTTTTGTCTTCAATAACAATGCAAGGATCTAACCCTCACAGTTTCAACTCTGTCACTTCCTAAAATATTTCTAAAATGGGTTTCATAGACTGTTGTGTTAGCCTGTTTGAAATGAGCGAGTTTCAGGGTGCCCCTCCTTAGCCTCTTTTCAGGTAAGAGGATGTAGCCTCAAAGTACAAACTACAGAGGGGAGTGGGAGACAACACTTCGGTTTTATTTTTCTGAAAACCCAGAAAGTCTCCAGTAGGAGACATGAGGTCTTTTGTATTTGCAGCTTAAAGGTAGAACCAGCTCTCCACAAAGAATCATCCTAAGTCTAGAAAGGGCTCGTTCTCCTGATGTCTTGAGTTCAGGCAGTATCAGAAGTGATAGATATTGCAAATTATTTGCATCCATATAAAAATATGCATGAATTGCTTAGTATGAAGTAAAACTCCCCCTTATTCCTTCCTTCAAGCATGTTAATGCTGTAACCTCTTATAAAGTTGCTAAAAATAAACGTTATTTTCTTCCAAAGTATTACTGAAGATAGCTAGCCCTTAAAATACTTCATGCAGGAACAGATCCATCACATTTCTAGATTTTGCCTCTTATAGACACATTTTTTTCCTTCCCCCCCCGGGGGTAAAAAAAAAAAAAAAAAAAGGGAATTCTTTACTTCAAGTGGAAATGTGGAAAGGAAAAAATCTATACAACACAAAAAAGAAGATTGTTTTTATTATTTAACTAGACACCAGATTCATACTGTATTTTTAGGTCACTAAGTCAAACATTGTCAATACTGCCTTCGCCCCACAGAGACGGAAATCTTTACATTTATTGTGTAAGAAACAAGAGTCCAAATTTCATTTGCCTAAACTGCATGTAACCTAGACACTAGGAGTGACTATCACAAATAATTTGCTAGACAACTGAACACACTGAAACATGAAAAACTAGCTTTGGTATCTTCCTCCCAAAGTCCAAAATTTGTGGCTCTCAAGTGTTTGGATGTTTACATTGACACAGACTCAGAGCAGAAGCCTCTCCAATTCAGTATTAAAGTGACTGTCAGGACACCTGCCCAGCACATGCTGCAATCTCACACACAAATTACTTGGTGACCGAGATGACCTATTCAAAACAAGAACTCTGATTTCATTATAGTTGGATAAGTGGCTTCTTAGAGGAATGTTACAGAAGTCTTAACACCAATTTATTTTAAAACAGAAATTATTTTTAATCTTTTTTATGGCTTTGAGTATATAAAAATAAAACAAGTCAAACATTTACAGATACCACTCCGCAACTTTTTATCTCTCTCCCTGTTCCTCATTTTTCCCTTAAGGACCTATTTTTCCTTATAAATCTTCAATAGAATGAAATCAAATATAAATTCATTTATTTCAGATTTGTCATTCTTCATGTTTCATCATTTCCACCCTTGCACACCATATTAAATATTTCTTGATTTTTATTTAAAACTGGTGCATTCAGGTTTGTTTAACAGTGAATTTTCACCCTGCAAAATACAAGCAGCAAGAATGGGATGCAATTTATAAAGCAGCCTATGTTTCTAGATTCTTCATGAAGAATACTAAGAACATAATATGTCCATGAGAAAACATACTTTCAGAGCGACTGCATGAATTGGGAATTAAATCCTCAATTTAAAAATTCACCCCAACCAATGCTAAAATTTGCATTACCTTTACCAACCCAAAATCTTATGACAGCAGCTGAAGCTTGCATACTCAATTGCTTTGAACACTTGCAACTCCACTCAACTTGTTTTGTTTTCTGTTTTCCCTATGATCAGCCACACAGCATAGAACCTGCCCCTCCCTGAAGCTCATTCCAGCACATTTTTCTGCTCTTCTAAAGTCCCACAATTGGAAATACTTGAAGAAAACACAGTCAAATCCCTTCAGATACATTAAAACTAAATTTCTCAAGAGTTTTTGAGCACTTGTTGATGTCAATGATTCTTCTACAGGGAATGATTTCCCCTGGAGACTGCTACCTCCCAGATTAAATAGAAACAGTATAAATCTGAACATTTCAGGTTATACACAGACAATTTCTAACTCATTACACCTTCTGCTCATTAACTGACGTTGTCAATGCAGCAAAGCAGTTTTAATCTTTCTGCACAAAACAAATTTTGGACAGCAAACAAGCAAATAAGAGAAACCAACTTACCATGTAAGAAAAATGTTCCTGAGTAAAATAATGATTGTTTTATTGGCATGTTATTCCTTTCAGAGGATAGGTGAAGGAGGCAGAAATAGTACTGCAATCAGTCCTTTGAGTTTTGCTGTTAGCTGAATAGTGCCCATTTCATAACTGGCTAACACAACAGATTAAACAGATAACCCATTTATCTGATGTGGCATATCCTGCGTCTTCAGAGTCATGATGTAATCCACGGTGGCAAATTCTATATGATTTAAGAATCCTGGTATCCTACTTAGGACTTAAAATAACTTATACTCTGACCTTCTGTTTACTTTGGCTAGCATATCTTCACTGCCATGAAGCCAAGTTCTTTCAATTGGAAAACAAAACTTAGGTTTCTGGAACACGGGACTCCCACATACCAGACCTCACATGCACATAAGAGATGCAGCACCAAAATAAAGCATTTGCCCTGAACTGGTAATTATTGAGTGTGGTCAGATCCAAGAGCTTTATTTCCCCAATGGTCACAAAAAGGACTTCTTTGCTTTATAATTTGTAAAGGGGGGAAAAAAAAATCAGTACATCAGCAAAGACTTTAATGTTTGGAGACAGAACAGATGTAAGAGGTGCCAAAGCCAGAATGTCCTCCTGTGGAAACACAGGGGTTTAAAGGGATATGAGCATTCAGCAGAACAGGAAGAAACCCATGAGAGATACAGCAAAAGAGGAGTGAAATAGTCTCCTTGCCTGCCCATGCCTGCTGGTGTCACCCAAACCAACTCATTTTCTTTCAAGTGTCCTGGAAGGCCCTTGCCTTGCACAAACAATGACGTAACAACAACTCACCCCCAAAGAGCAAATGTGTTTTGGGAAGAAGGCATTTTAATAATAAAGCAACCTGAACTAAGGTCAGACATTGTCCTTGCCCTGCATCCACTTCACAACGATTACTAAGAAAATTAATATTGAAGGTTCTAAGTACAAGAAGCATGAAAAAGCAGCAGTACTAGTAGACCATAACAGAGTTAAAAGCTACAATGAAGGAGATCCAAGAAGAAACTAAACATGCTGAGAAAGAGTTTGGTGCCGCTGGCTGCAATTATGGAAAACAAACTATGAATGGTAGAGGTGAAGTTGCAGAACCTAGTTTATAATTTTGCTTATGCTAACAGGTGGAGTTTTACCTCAAGATTTTTAGTAAATGAGCATGTTGTCAGACTCATGATTAAAATACAGTAATAAATGTACATTCCTTTTCTCTCTTTAGTCCTCTCTAAAGTAAAAAAAAAAAGAAAACTAAAAAACAAAACTGGCAAAGCCCAAGTTAAACTGTAAAGCCTTCTGGCTCCAATGAAAACAAAATTATTGCAACCACACACAAGCTTCAGCACACAAGCTTGCCGTTTCGGCACATTGCCCTCAGAACCCTCTTTGAACACGCAGCGAGAGGCTGATGCAGGATTGTACCAAGAACTCGCCCTCTCAGCAGCATTCCTTTGCCGGCACCTTCTGCTGCTGCCAACTGCCTGTTCCTCAAACTCACAGGAGGCTCTCTTTTTTTTTTTCTTACTCCTGCTTTTTAACACTCAGGTCACCTCACAACTCAATCTGTTTCGCTGTATATGTTTCTGTATATTGGGAATTGAAATTAACAGCAACTTCTTATTTCTTCCCCTCACCCCACCCTGCTTTAGTTCCACCTAAAAATATCCAATATCATTAAATAAAAGTAAAATAAAACATAATGAAAAGCAATTTAGGAGCCTTGTTTGTTTAAATTCAGGACTACCAACTGATCTTGAAGACTCATTATGTAAAATTTTTAAATTATATGCTACTATTAAATTAATTCTCTACAGTTCTCCTTAAAAGTGATCATTTTAGAAAAATGCTCAAACTTAGGTGAATTAGGAAGTAAGTTGTAGGAGCACTGTTCATCAGTAATTCATTCAAAAACCATGCTCGTTCTGACAGAAAAGCTCTTATATTCACCCACAGTAGAACTTCAAGTCCAGTTCAAACAGCTAAGACAGAGAGAACTGCAGCAGGCAGCAGTGCTGTGCCAGTGCTAAATTTGTGATGTTTAAAACCAATTTATGTAACACTGATCCTACACCTCTCCACTTTGCTCTAGCATGACATTCTAAGAACTGCATTCCCTTATCCTGAGGTGTGGGATCCCATATTTTGGCCTATCCTAATGCGATATAAAGGGGTAATCGCACATTTCATTCAGGTACTAGGTTGGCACAATTGTTCTATTCAACAGGTGCACACACACACACACATATATATATACAACACTAAATGGAGTTTCAAATTTTCACCTCAGCACATTTCAAAGACTCTAGGTCTTTAATAAACATGCATCTTGAACAGGAGTGCAAAAGCTGTTTGCTCCACCATCCCCATTAATCCTTCTGAGGATGTGGGACATCGTTCCTTGCTCTACTCTTTAATCACTCTCCAAAAAACAATTCTCTTACTCTAAACTTCCAGAGAAACAAGACTTACGTTTTACTTGGTATCATTTTAAAACAACTTACACACATGTAAATATTTTTCAATTTCATAGTAAAACAATTTCTCCAGATCCACACAACCATATTGTTTTCTGTGAATGTCTGCCAGATTAACTACATCCTTTTAAAAGAAACAGCCAGAACATCAAACTCCAAACCACAACATTAGGTTAAACAAGCAAGCACTACTAAATTATTTTATTCTTGGAAATTCTGAATCTCTTTTAAAATGTGCTCTGAGGAACAGCATACACAGAAAGCATCACTTTTACACAATAACAGACCAGCAGAAATGGGACTGAAGTTTTAAGAGCAGTGCTATGGAAAAGCTTTTTGGATACAGGATCAAGGAGAAAGGAAAGGAGATGGGAAAGTAAAGTGGAAGGCTACAATAATTAAGTCAAGTAATGGGGTCAAAGAACAAGAGAGAATCTAGCTTAATTCTTGAAAAGGAAGCCTGGCTTGAAATTGTTTAAATAGTGAGTCAGCTCTCCAATATTTAACCACAAATGCCTACTAAAACTTGAGGCCCACAGGTCTTGCCAAGTTTTCAAAACCAGCAAAGTGCCAAATTTTGTAATTAAGTAAATGACATTGAGTTTATATTTTGTAATATTTTAATCTCTGAAACACTGCTCACTCACACATTTTAGGAGAGGTTAACTTCTGCTTTTATGTTTTTGACATGTTTTGCACACACTCTTCTAATACACTAATAGAAACAACGCTGGAAAGCCTATAGGGTCTTTCTTAGTGAAATGCTGAGCAGATTTCAGTACGATGTTATCCAAACTACAACCATGACAAAGTGTTGCATAAAAATAAATAAATACAGTATGTATATAATTTCAGCACGTATTCTCAATATGTGCCCTTCTTCATCCATCCATTGGTTTCTCTTTCACTATCAGCAAGTTCTTAGCACTTGGATACAAGGAACCTGGCCTTACTTGAACATCAAGCTTATATATATGGCTTTTTCGTCTTGGAAAACTGATATTCACATCCTCCCAATATCTCAATAAATCTGTGTTCTTTAAAAAATAATTTGCCTTCTGTATTTACCATTTTTCGATTTCCTGCATAGAACTCTTTCCACCACTTTCGAAACTTATGATTTTCTTAGTTCTGTTTACATGCCTCATGTGTTCCCTGTACATTTTTTTCTTCCCACTTTAAGCAGAAACTCTAATAATCATTTAACCTCATCTACCCTGTAGCCCCAATTTGTTCTATAAAATGGAAAGATTAACAACAGCTAGTTACATCTCTAAATCAAAACTATGTAGATCGTTCACTGAAGTAAAATCCACAATCTTAGGGTATCTTTTGTCACCACTGGACTGCATCTGCCAAAAGGCGGGTTTAGGTTAATTTTTTTTCCTTTGTATTTGCAAGGAAGAAGAGCATTAGAACATTTACTTAATGCAGCTGATTTGCTAAATCATGGTAACTTAACTGCATAGATGCCTGTCTGTGCTTTGGGCTACACCAGCTTATAAAAATTCTATCTGTACAGTGGAGTTTCATTGAACAAAAAAGTCTTTCTTAATAGTCCTTTACAATTAACACAGCTAAAAGGTCTGGTTCCTTGTACTGTATTTCCATTTTTTTAGAAAAGCTCCTTTTGGGGTCTTATAAAATGTGTCTTTCTTGATCACTTCTGAAACACTACAGAAATTTCTGTAGTAGCCTAGATCTCTCAATACAGAGCCCTAAAAAGCTTTAGTTTATTAGATGACTTACACCTCGTTAGACAACTGCTATTCAATCAGGCACCTGTTAACATCAAGCAGCATTTTCTTTTAGCAAACAATAAACATACCTTTCTATAGTATCCATAATGAATTGTCCACTTTGTATAACTCTCTTCCTAGTATTTTAAAGAGCTGTAAAAGTAATATCAGAAGAATATATATAAATGGAAACGTGGGTGTTAGTGTGTGCATGTCAGTGTCTACACACCAGAACAAGGAGCAGAACAAAGATTAAAGCTTAGTTTGTCCTGACAAGGAAGAGCACCATTCCTACAACACTGTACATTGCTCCTTTTCCTGTTGGCACATATTCAAAACAGAGTATTGACACATATTTAAAACATATTACATAAATTTGTAAAACAGACAATTAACAGCTGCCCCTCTTAAGATTCATGGAAGCTGAAGACTGAGAAAACCATATCACAACATCTGATGATGATTCAAACATGTAAAAGATCACACAAAAATCACTTTAGCATCACCAGTCAATAAGGATCACAGAGATGTCATGAGGATTTTACAACTTTTTTCTTGTCCTGTGTCACTCACAAGGGATCCTGACTAAATCATGTGGGCACAAATCTGGTTGCCTGGTGGGCAAGTAGACACAAAGAGTGTAAGCAAATTAAATCTGTCAGAGAATGTGTGCCAAGTAACTTGGAGATCACAGAAACAAATACTACCTTGCCCTACAGTAAGCCATTGCAGTGAATTTCAGTATGCCATTCTTTCTGAAAGTATAAAACCAACTTAATCTTTGATTCCTATTGCAAAATAATTGTCACAGAACACCTCCTGGTGTTTGGAGGCTACATAGCAACAAAAGTCAGACCTACAGCAATGGGCTCTCAGCTGCTCCTGGCCACAGGTGAGCTCTGGCTTCCGTGCCTCCACAGTGAGCTGCCTCAAGGAACGAGGCCAGTAGAAAATATATATTTGGAAGGTTACATTTCAACCAGTTTAGCTTCCTGAGCTGCCTTCCTACTGCCCTAATTGACAGAGATGGCACAATCAAGAGAAGGCAGGGATGTGCAGGAGGAAGCAGGACTGCTGGCTGCATGCTTGGCTCAGCTGGGAGTTCAAGCCATACCCAGATCACAGCTTCCTTAAGTCAACCTGACCAGAGATAAACTGACTTATATTCCTCCTCCATCTAATATGCCTCTATCTAAATGTACGTAAAAAACAATTTGTTGCAACTGAGAAATAAAATACAAACAAAAACTAGTAAGAAAATTCCATACCCACCCGAATTTTGGCTATCTCAGGTTTCACTTTCTAAAAATGTTTCTTCAGTTACCCATTATTTCCAAACATCAGTATGGCACTCCTAATAGATCTGGGTTAAAAATAATCACTCTTTTCTTTATTCAGCTATTTTTTAATCTGGACCAGCTTCCTGATCAAGTCCACCATGTGAACACCCGAACACAAGTAAGAGGGTGGCACTGTTTTAATACCAACAGCACCAAAAAGAGAAATGCTCTCTGAAACTATGCCAACAGTAGTTACTCTATTCTGTGTTGCAGTTAAATAATCAGTCATACCTTGCTGTCAAAGAAAAATCACAGAAAACCTGAAAAAAAAGGACAGAACACAGAAGAATTCAGATTTGGGCAGGTTCTTTTTAACAAAATAATTTAAAAAGGTATGATTCTGACCCACCATGGAGCTTGCAGCTTAAGAGTAAAGCAGTTACAACAAGCAAAATGGATACCACTCCAATACAACAACAATTTTGAAGGAGGGAACAGTAAGTTTATTACATAGTTCAATCAGCCAATTTGCTGCTTCAGAGTATTAGAAGTCTACCCAAAAAAAGATAGAAACCCCAATCATTTGCAGATTCTAAAAGTACAGCCCCTTGTGGGTGAAAACTCTGCCGTCTCTAGCAAACCAGCACCATTTAAAATCTAAAAACATGACACGTAATATGATTTGGCACAAAACCCATTTAAATAACAAGCCCATAAAGCTTGCTGGCACTTACTTAGACAAGAATGGAAAGAAACCAAAAATCTGTTCTAATTCACTCAATTCCAAGAACTAAATTCATATTTTAAATTTAGTATTTATACATGACTCAAGATCTTCAACTAGACTTCAAGTACAGATGACTGCAAGTTAAAAAACCAATTCCGACAGATAACTGACTTATCAAGCCCTTCTAGATTTACTCTCTAGGAGAAAACTCAAAGTAGTAAAATACCTAATGTACTGATGTCCTTTGTCATGTTACTCTACTCCAGCTTATTAGCATTTCTGCTGTGAACTACACATTTTAACAGGTTTTTTGAAGTAAGGGAAATTGCTTGTTACCACTGTTAATATTCAAAGTCCTATAAAGCAGTTACAAGATCTTCTCAGTCCTTACAACACAATTCAACTGCTCCGGAAAACTCAGAGAATGATATACAAAAATTCTAAATCACCTAACCGGAACCAGCACTGTCCACAGAGAGGACTGGTTTTTACTAGTTATCATTAAAAAAAATATAGCTATTGAAAAGTAATTTCTTCTGAACGCTATGCCATCCAAGACCCCTGTGTTTTATTCTATGAAGAAATGCAGTAATGGTTTTTGAGGTGCTCTCTTCTATATGAGAGATGTGGAACATTGCCAAATACCTGAGTTGTTTTATCCTAAGCAAGTAAATTCTAGGTTTAGAAGTTAAAGTAGTAAATATTTACACTGAAAAAGTCATTGGTCAAATGGAAAAAAAAAGTTTACGCTTCAAGATGAGATAAGTTGTAGAACGTTTGAGAATTAAAAAAAAAAAAAGCTTTTAAAAACCATTAAGTATAAAAACCACCAAATAATTAAGCATAGAACAAATACACAGCAATTAATGTCTGTAATAAGCTGACAAGAATACTGGTGGAGCTTTGATGTCTTGAAGAGCTTCAAAATCAAGGTCAGAAAACTTTCTGTGATATATTATTAGCTAGAAATAAATGGGTGAGATGTAGTATCTTATCAGAACACAAAGGAGTCAGGCTAGGTTCATCCATGCTAGCCTTAAGCAACTTATGACTAAGAATAAACAACAACCTTCTCCAAAATTTGAAGATTCTCAAAAGCAGTTTAGAATAAAAACTTCCTTTGAACTTGGTGTTAAAATATATTCCTGACAAGGAGTACATTTTAGCATATCACCATGTTACATACAAGACTGACATCAATTACAGAAGTGATTACTGAGTATCTTAAAAAATGAAACCAT
Source organism: Cephalopterus ornatus (assembly GCA_013396775.1). Taxonomy (NCBI): domain Eukaryota; kingdom Metazoa; phylum Chordata; class Aves; order Passeriformes; family Cotingidae; genus Cephalopterus; species Cephalopterus ornatus. The sequence continues at coordinate 15,053 of VZRE01006846.1, forward strand.
GGAAATAACACCAATGAACACAAACGGTTTGGAAGTATGTGGATCTTTGGATGGAAAAATCAAAACGTTTGCTATGCAATGAAGCTACAAAGTCTGAAGTATAAACTTTAAGGTTTGATTAATGCAACTGATACTTTTGATCTAGAACCTTTGATAATGACTTTCACCTATTCAGTAAAGAAGAAAAACCTCACTGTAGTGTATAAGAGGAAGTTTTCCAGAAGCACACAGTTCAGGTAACAATTTTATATGACAACTGATTTGTAAAGCATGATTAATGAACACAGTGTTCCTTCCTTTTCTGTCTACCTTAATTACTTTTTCCTGTCTTTCCTATAGTGTTCCATCTCCCATCACAGAGACCTTTGCGGGGAGATACCCTGAAAATAACAACTGATCCTTTTGTACCAATTTTGGATTTAGTTAATCAGTAGGGTGATCAGTAACAATCACCTCAGAGCCAATTATTCTGCCCAGTGGAGATGGCTAGTCAGATAAAGCCAGATCCCTGGGGCCAGGACCTGAGGCAAGTAAGGCCATGACCTTTGGTTTCCAGGACACTGGGAAGAATCTCTGTACAGCTCACTGACTGTCTTTCCTATGTTGGCAATGTTTTCTTTCTGTTACAGTCCCCACCTCACTTCCTTGCACCTTCTCCTCTCACCACACCTCATCTCAGTTATCTCCCTCTTATTCCATTTTCTTTGTTCAGATCATCCCTAGCTCATATCCAGGAATGTGCTACCACCATCGCTGTCAACCTACAATCACTAACATCGTAAACTTTTTTTTTTTTGGCATGCTCATCTTACCCATTTAAACCATAAACTCTAAAGAACAGTTGGTAATACCTGCCCTAATGTTTATACTGCAGGTACCACAAGAGATGTAATTTCAGCTGACCATTACACACATTGTAACAGACATGAAAACTCTAAGTCCAGCCACAATTCCTTGGCAGGAATACCTCTACCAGTCCAAACTAGTATCCCCATTTTTGGGCACGGCTATCTTATTGCTTTTGTCTGTTCCTGTGCAATGAAAATATTCTCTGTCCAAGAACTGGCAACGAGCAGACTTATTTCACCATTGTTAAAACACTGTTATGCTTATCATACAATTGAAGCGCCTTGCACCTCACTCTTAATTCAAGTAGAAGTTATGAGGGTTTTTTATGTGCAATTCTACACTTACAAAGGTATTAATTGGTATTGTACTGCTTATAACCCTTCAAACCCTCAACTGTAAAGACACCAAATATACACCTAATGAGTACAGGCTTGGAAAGGGGAAAGGGTACAGTTTGTCAGTAAACTTGACTTAAACAAAGCTTCCTAAGGAACCCCAGCTATACTTACAATCAGCACCATGCTGACAAATTCATTTTTATTTTTACGTTTAAAACTTTTCCCTGCAATAGTTCAAGAGACAAGGAAAGAAAAAATAATGGTGGAAGACCTCAAAATAAAGACATCCTCAAGACATGCTGTACCAGAAGTAGTTTACTTTTCCTTCTGAAACTGTATTCTTAAGAGTTAATACAACTAGCAAGTCCAAAGGTCCATATATAGGAGACTTAATCATGTGAGATTAAAATATTTTCTGTAACTGTTTTTAGAGCTTTGCTCATACAAAGGCAAATGAAGTATCTGGTCAAAAAGTCTCTCACCATTCCCTTACAGTCTGAAGACGATGCAAGGGAAAATCTGTGTGGCAAAGAGAGAAGACAGGTCAAGAGAACATGTACCCATCAAGTATTTCAAAACGCTTACTGCATGGCAAATGAAGATGAACACTAATCACTGTAAATAACCATTGAGAACGTTAATGAATAAACAGTCATTAGGATGATAAGACTTACTTCTACCAAATGCACAAAAATTATCTCATCAATCTGCCCAAGTGGCCCAACAAATTTGTAATTTTGGATACTCACATGTTTTGGAAACACGTTGACAAGTATGCTTGACTGGTTCAAAGAACTTTGCTCATTTGTATTGAAACTCCCATTACTTACCTATTCCCAAAATACACAGAATTATCCAAGTTAACTGTCTCTAATGCAAAAAGTTCCATCTTTACCAAAGCTACACAATAAACTGGCAGAAGGACATGATCATTTGTACCCACTGGCATGGTAATACAGACACAGAGACTTCCTGAACATGTAGTTTCTCTTTTCCAAAGCTTTACCAGAACCTGCAGTTACCCGGTGTGATTGGTTTTAAGCAGGACAGATTTTACATGTGGTCTCACCATACACAAATTCAGCCTTTGCTCCACTAACTCTGAAATAGGTTGTTGGTCTTCACTTTGTAAAAGGAACGGCCTCTTTGAACTTTCCAGAAACTCCAAGGCACCAAGTGCCTGCCTGTGCCTCCATCTCACCACTGCTGCTGCTGGCTGTGCTAACTAGATAAATCCTCCTACCTGCAAAAATAAACAGGGATTCTCAAAAAGTCGCACCAGATCTGTGAGAACTAACACAAAGATTATCATTTCACAATGACTTAACAAACAGCCCCTTCAAACCACCACTAAAATCAGCCAAAAAAAGTAACAATAGCACAGGTATGTGTATCATACTCTGTGCACATTTTCCCATAGAAATTTACATATATACACAATATAAACCATTAAAGGATGCCATTAAAATTTAAATGTATTTTCCAAGTCATTCCCTAAAAGCCACATCTTCTATTACCAGAAACTAATGCTTTCCAACTGAAAATACTGAAGTGTTCCTGCTATTTAGTTTATCCAGAAAAAGACACTAGTATGAAATGGCAAGTAGATGCTGTTAATAATATCTAATTAACATCACAAGGTTCCTACTGATTCAGTGCAGCCCCAGAAACCTGGGGGTTCTGTTGTCTTCATGCAATAGGGATAGATAATGATGTTTCTTTGGAGAACAGAGAAGAGAAGTCCTGTGAACAGCTGTGTCTAAGAACACCCCTCACAATCAGTAAAGCTACAAGCTAACATTAAGGATTTCACTTTGATGTAGTACTCCTCCCATCATTCTGAATTTAATAGTGAAGAGAAATCCCAAGAAATTTTGCATTTTAATTTATTCTGCACATCAAAGGAACAACACTTATCTAGGCAGAGTGTAACCAAAAGCTCAATTATTTTGTAGGTAGCAACAAGTATTTATACTGAAAAGGAAATACTAAGATTAAAACAAAATGAAACTTCCTCTACTCTTATAAGCAGATGCTCGTGTTAATAAGGGCCATGTTTTATGTCAAAGATTTATGTCACTACAGACAGCCTTCAAAACAGTTGGAAATGTGAAAGCTCTTTTAACCTTAGACTCAAGATTAAAGCTAAACTTTCAAAAGTTTTGAAATTCTTTTAAATATTCTCTTTCACATTCTTTTTTAAAAAACACATGACATTAATTGTGTCCCAGTAGCCATATTTAGGTACATGTGATACAGGAATGAACAGGGAGAAGGATGTAAAAAAAAATCCCATATACGGAAGAAATTCAGTTATATTCTATTCATATATAATTTTCATTATGAGAAGTATCTATGTACTTCAACTAGAGCATTTGATATCAGCTACATAAAGGAAGTAACTAAGATGACTGTACACTTTAAAAAAAAAAAAAAAGCCCAAACACTGAATACTGGTAAGCAAAACAGTTGTGTAACTCACTAAAGATTAAATATTGGGCTACTCCATAAACTTTTAAACTGCCAACTCCTGCTTGCTTCCCTGAAAAAAAAAAAAACCAAACTAAAATAATTTCTTACTACTGTTGTGAAATCACAGAGAAGTGCAAATGACTCAATACTAATATTTACATACCTATTCCCACTCAACTTGTTCTTCTTTATAGCTCAAAAATGTAAAAAATAAATAATTCTTTAAAATGTTTAAATTTTCTCTACTAGAATTGTGTCTACTGGAATTGACATAATAGCGGTTAAAAGGAGACAAAACCCCCACCTTTTTCAAAACCAAGCCTGTATTTCCAAGATAATACAAGTTCAATTTATAGAAAGGACGTATTGTTTCCTCCCATGTATAAAAAATAGGTGCATGGTTGTGGAGCAGGGCGAAGTTTTCCCTTTGTAAATTAAAGACTCATTGTGAGATGGGATATTTTAAATTAACTGCTTTTCTTCCTCAAAATCCTATTTTGTATTATTTTCAGCTGATCTAATGGTGACTGCAGCTGAAAGACATGGTCTTTCCTGCCCTGGCTATGTTCTAATTAGCCAGACAAGCTTCAATCCAAACTATTGCACTGATCTCGCAGATCCGACAACCACACTCTGACTAGTGCCAACAAAAGGAAGGCGTGCTCTTCTTTTTCTGCAACAGGTCATACTTCGACCCTTTTAAAGCGGTCATAAATACAGCTTTATTGTAATATAAGAAGACACTACAAGAATCTGCTAAAACAAATCACCTGTGTGTCACTTCTACAGAACCCTACAGAATACCTAACGGAAAAGAAACCAGCCTGTAGCTTCTGAAAACTGCTTTCTTTCAACATACTTTATGCAAAGCTAAGTTCATCTAAAGCTACACTTATATGTGCAAAGTGTAATTTCAAGAAAATACTGAAATCTGTTTAAAAGCTTGGAAAAGAATTACATATGAAGCACAGTATTTCAGTTGCAACATCGAGAATGGTATTGATAAGGCTTATTAAATCTACACTTATTCAAGCAGCTTGTTGGCATTCTACAACCTCTAACAGCATTATTTCTAACTTCCATTTACCCTGTAGTGTAAGTGTCAAAAATTCTGCAAAAATACAGCTTAAAAAGTTTCTAAATGTTTAGGAACAGAATTAGTGACCATTTAGCCAGCACAGATTTTGTTTTTTAAAGAAGTCCACTTAATTCTGAATTTTTTTTAAAATAAGAACACAAAACTTCACTTCAATGTGTAAATTAAAACTAAGCTCCTGACAGTTAAGCTATTACCGCTGACTGATGGAAGTAATTCGTATCATTTTTCAAAAAATCAATTACAGATATCAAAACCCTTACACACTCCACCTCAAGCATTACCCAACTCAATATTAAATTACATAAACACGTAGTATGAAAGCTTTGGAAGTCTGTGATTTGCTCAACACGACCATTAAAGTGTTCAGGAACAATAACTACAAATGGCAAGATTCTTGTCCTCCCCTCTGCAAAAGATCAATAGCATAAAATTAATTGGGAGCAAGAACATAAACTTTAAGCCTTCACATTAGGTAGCACATTTCAGATCTGATTTCTGATGGCAGTGCAAGATAAATAACTTGCTTTAACTTTAAACTTACTACTGTCCTAGTTTACTGAATGTTATGTTTTAAAAACTTACTACACTACTTAGTCTTTCAAGTTGAAAGGATATCTTTGAAATGATAACTACATATTGCCTGAAAATATTTTGACGCTGGCACAGAATCTGCAAAGAATAGCCCAAGCTTTAACATAATTATCCTTTTACAAGAATTGTGGTTTGAGAAAATACAACAACTTCGTAAACATAATAATCACTAAGAGTAATCGCCTTTGGCAATATTGTTCCAAAGCAAGTTTGGATATCTGAGATAAACCATGACTCCTATTCTTTCTCTCTGTACTTCTGCAGCTAAAATAAAATTCAAAAGCAAATGAAAATGGTGTGTCTCACACAGTACAAGTAAACAATACACAAGTTTCTGTCAAAGTAACACATTACATCCAGCAATAACTGAATTAGTCAACAAGAGTATGTTACAGAAATTGCAATCCAGCAACAAAATCTGCAAAAGTTACATTATTTTCTACAACAGAAACAAACTGAAGAAAGTTTAGATGCAGTCACAGAAGCAGTGTGAAATAATCATTATGCTACTTACAGTACACTTCATCCCAGATATGCTATCCATTTATTGCAACCCCTTTGTATACACTGGAAGACACCCAAAAGCACAGAAACCCTTATCCATGCCTAACAATACTGCAGGTATTTTGAAAGTAATTTAGAACAAAGAAACATGATAACTAGCTAATGTTAATACAGTAAAACAATGTAATTCAAATTCTATATGTAATAGCCAATATTAGGATAAAGTAAGTCAAAATTCAAAATATTCCCGAAAATCAATCTTCTTCCCCTTTCTTTAGCAGTTCCCACTCAATTCCCTATGCTCATCCACTGCCTTACCTCATGTTGCCCAGCTCCTACAACTTCTGTTTAATCCCACCAACCCCTAGGCTGCTCACCTATGTGAAACACTGCGCTTCCACAGGTCCAGTTCTACATCAGAATTGGAGGTATTCTCTGTAATAGCTGATCATTAAAATAAGCAAGTTATTAGTGTGTTTGTAAACATACGTGCTTTGATACTGCTGTACAACTTCAAGTAAATTATTTACCTCTGAACATTCCAAATATTATTAACCCAACACCCCTACGCTCCTACATAAATTCCAACCCATTTACGCAGACTATCTGAATATGCAGATCAATTTCTGTACATTACCCCCTAAATTACAGGACAAGAAAATTGCTGGGTTTAGTTAGAGGTCAATACCACTTAACAAGTGTTCTGGAAAATAACTAGAGAAGCAAGAAAATTATGGAAAGTGCATCTACTGATGTTACTTTCCTTGGTTAGAAGAAAGGACTTTCAGTCACCTTATACATATATCTATAACATCACAAGTGAGAGGGAAGCAAAGTGTAGCGCAGAAGGGAAAACAAGCAGTTAGAAAACTTAAATAATGCATGACAGAACCACAGCAAGATTATATTATCCCTTGCTTCTGCTGTGCCAGCAACTAAAAGCCTGAGGTATGCTGCAAGAAGGGCTGCTGTCAAATTCTGAAACTTGCTTAGTGCTGCAGCCTAAAACAAATTCTACTGCAGCAGAGACAGCAACTTCTGCAGGCAGCCCCATCACACAGCCTACTTCAAACAGGATCAGGAGCATGTTAACTTTGCCCATTCTAACAGCCCCACACAGCGGCAACATGAATCAGTTATCCCCAGTGGTGTAATTTTTACATTTTCCAATCTAAATTGTATTAATTCTTGGCTGCTGAGGCAATACATTTTTGTCTATTATACTCACTGAGCTATGGCCAAACTGGATAAAACAAATTTGTATGGGTATGTTAATTTTAGCCATTTTTGTAGCTTACTATGTACTGAAGCAGGAGCTGAGTTGTTTAATCTCTAGCACATCTAGGCTTCCTTGATGGCCATCAGATAGCCTAGGGAACAAGAAGTAATCACAGGATCCTCAGAACTCAGTCTGCTACTTGTGTGGTACTGTACATGACTCATTTGAGAGTTTCCCTAGAGAATCTTTTACAGTGGACACTTTTCAGAAGTTTAATTACATTTGCAAAGTGTTTAAAATCTCTGCCAAGTCGCTACTACAGATTTATGCCATCAATACTGAAATATAACCCTAGTTAAAGCACATCTAGTAGCTTCATTGGTTAAAAAGAAAAAAGTACTAAAACAGAGGTATAAATCATGCTTAAAATGTATGAAAAACGTAGGGCACAATAAAACCCACTGATACAATTCATTACATTACGCACAAGTCTAATGTCTGCCTATGAATGCACATGCTTCATAGGGAAGCATTTGCAGTTTTCTTGGAAATAAAATGAAGTTCTGGGAAGTAGCAACCAAGAAGTCAGCCGATAAATTCACTGCCCTCACTAGGTGCCAGCCTCCCAACAAAATCTTGACCTTATTCAGGAGGTGAACACTGAACCACTCACAAATCAGCTGCTAAATTGCTGCAGTTCACATCATTGCCTCTTAAAGCAAACAGACAAAAAAATACAGTAAGGCATACTCTAAACTCCTTTACAAATAGTAGACTTTATTATTCCATAATCACAGTCATTCTTCTGTTATATTTCATTGTTTGGTTTTAAGTCAAGAATATAGACAGTTTTCTGTTTATACATATATACATTTCCCTGGTATAGCACACTTGAGAAATAATATTTGATACAGAACAAATTTAAAGCCTAACTACTTAAAAACCTCACTAATACATGTATGATAGGACACTTGATTAGAATCCGGTACACCCTCCTTAATGCACTGCTCACTTTAGAAGTCAGCACTAGCGCCAATCAAACAGTACAACTGCAACCAGTCGTTTTATCACCAATGCAAGAGCAGTTTGACATGTCACACAACAACTGATTAATATCACTCTACTTATTAGTATAAAGCACCCCACGGTAGTCAACAGAGTACACTACTTATCATTAGGTACTTCAGTCTGTCCTCAATGCCTCAGCTGAACCAGTTTCCCTCTCTTCAGGTATTTTCCTATTCCAAACATCTTCCTACTCCAAACTACAAAGAAATTATCCTTCCTAAGGAAAGCTTCTACCAGTAAATTCCAAACTAACCAGCATATGCTTAAGTTGAACTTTATTCTTCCCACACGTGTCACTAAATTTGCTCACCTATAGTTCAACGAGAAGCCAAAAAACTAAGCAGTATCTTAAATTAATCAGGATCTAAACAAATAAAGAGCTATTCAAAACTGCGCTGCAATTTACTTACCAATAGATAAAAGCATAGGAAGCTATCAGAGGTGAGATGTGAACATAAAACTCCTTGCCAAATGATTTTTTACACACTTGTACCTGTGGACCATAACACTTAAATATTTCAGCCTTGACAAAAACACTCATATCTTGCCTTAGGCTGAGCCCCAGCATAAATCAGAGGTGCTTATGTCCTTGGGAAGGGGGAAACAGGTTAGGGACAGGTTTTAAGTATAAATAAGCATTATTGATTTATTTTAACATGAAGAATTTTAACGTGAAGAATTCACAGAAAAATGCTAAAACTGATATAGTACTGGCATTATCAGACATTCAGAAAGGTACTTTTAATTTCAGACTACTGACTATGTTAAACAATTTTTTACTTTGACAGGAAACTGTTTTAAAGCCATATCATTTACAATTATTAAGTTACATCCATTTAACAAATAAAATTCTATATTACAGCTGACATAAGAAATACAAACTCTTCAAGGAAAGCAAATTTAAATTTAGCAGACATACATGAAGTTGTGCTCTATGGGATTAGTTCACAGGGACTTAACAGAATAAAGAACTCCGAGGCAGAAAGAAAGAAATATTTATTAAACAAATGTACTTGCACTTATGGACTAAAGTCATAGTAAAAGAAAACATATTTGTGAAGGTTGGATGATCCACATAACACTGTAGGTAGAGAAAATCCAAGACAAGTAACTTGAACTTTAGATTTTGAAGGAACTTTTACTGGTAGAAATATTTCAAGATCCTAAGTGGTCAGAAGTATCTGAAAATAACAGTCATAATGTACACTTAAACCCACAGAGTCCTACAGAAACTAGAAGCTTATCTAAGTTTCTGGTATATGTTGTACCTCTGAGACAAAACACACATTCCTCTAGAACTAAAGAGCCACAGGACAACATGGAAATGCTCTGCCCGCCTCTGTTATCAGTAGTAGTTCTGGAACTTAGGGAGGGAGGATGTAAGCACTGTATAAGAAAGGTTTACCCACCTACCCCTCTACCAAAAAAAAGGAGGAGGGAAGAAAATACAAAAAAAATAAAACAGTTCGTCTGAGGCCTGTGTACCACCTTCCCTTTTTCCATTCCTGTATACATTCTTTTCTAGTCCAGCAATTTTTAGGAATGGAGCACTCACTAGAGTTGCAGGACTGATCGACTGGCATGAATCACTCTGGATTTCTCTAAATACAGGCACAACAGTGTTGCTATAATAATACTACTAAACAAATACCACAAAGTTCAAGTTTAGAAAATAATTTATTGGATCATACTGTATTTAATATTAGCTTGTTCATTACTGTTTCAGATCTAAAAACTCTGAACTAAATGCCTTTTAATTAACAAAGATTACCATACTGGTATCCTTCCTAGCAAAACAGCAAATACAGAGGACGGTCTCTCAGGAACTGAATACCATCACCCAAAACTTGTAGAGCAAATTAAGAAAGAGACAGCTATCAGAAAGATAAGAAAGCAGGCATTCACATTCACGCAGAGCATCCAAACATTTGCCAAGTAAATGTCTCTAGAAACCTTAAAGTAAGGGGCAATTATTTAAGAATTTAAGACTACCTCCTAACTGAAATCACATAGCATAATAAAAATCCACAAAATCTGACAGCGTATTCACACAATAGACTTTAAAGCACACTACTCGTGCTCTTTACAATGTATAGTCACCAGACAAGTGAATCAGATACACAGCAACATAACATTTCACAGGTATCTATAAGAAAAGATGCAAAAGTAACAATATTGCTGTCAGCTTGGGTAGATAAAAATGCAATTCATCTGTATATGCAAAGAGACAACAGGATACTCTGATATCCAAGAAGAGAAGTTAGAGGTGCAATCATTTTCTCTTGTAGTAGTATTAATACATGTAACATACAATTATTCTCAAAAGTTTTGTAAATCAAAGTGAAGGATATGACACAAAACATAAATAAAGGCGGGGGGAGGGGAGGGAGAAAAAAAGACTGATTAGAGCACCAAAACTAGGAAGGAAAAAGAAGACTATGATGCAGAAATATGCAATGTGGGTCTCTGAATTCAAAGACAATGAGAACAAGCACTCAGACTAGTGAAACATGGTACCAGCTGTATTTTGAACAGATTGCAGAGATAAGAATATCAGAAGAGAGAGAAGGTACTTGAAGTACTCCAGGTGACAGATATAGAAAGTTCATTTGCAAAGACAGAAGAAGAAAATGTAGTCTTGAAAATGTTGTTTGGACAAGGAAGAGGGAGCATATGAATAAAACATGACCAGGCACTCAAGGAGAATGGGAAAAAGAGAGGGCTACTCCCAAAAACAACTGCTCTTCCTGGGCGAGAGAGGATTATACCACTGTCAGCAGCATCTCAAATGGCGAGTAAATTAGTTAAGTTTGAGAAGGAAGATAATGAGCTCTGAAACATTCAAAATTATTATATTAATAAGAAACACTGCAAGGAAATGGAGGGCTAAATGAAGGCACATAAAGAGCCATGAAACTCTACAAAGAAATGCAGTACCGTAAATAAAGCAGACAGCATGCAAGATTCCTATGAATGCTGCACCCCTTGGGATTAGTGGGAAGAGGATACAAAAGAGGGAAGAGACTTGCAGCAAGCAGTACCATAGAGACAGAAGAGATCAAGGCTGTGACAGCCGGGCAAGTTTCCATACATCATATGTCTTCTTATTCCCACAGAACTAAAGCAGCTTAGCTAAATGTTTTACAAAAAAGCCCAACTACACTTTCAAAATCTAAATAATTTTTAATTGTACCACCTGACAGACGCAAAGTAACAACGACTTTCAATTACAGTTATTGTGGTGATTTGAAAGCAAGAGCTTATTTTAACTAAAATTTGTGTTCTAACTATATGCTTCAATCAGTGTTTGAGTTACTGAAAAATACTGACAGCTAGAAAGAAAATAGCATTACGCTCTCTACTTATAATGGTTGCCTGAAAAGGCTAAACTTGTTAAGTGACATCAAGGGGGGAAAAAAAAGTCCCCTTGTGTTCCAGTAAGATTTTTTTAAAAGAAAAACAACAACTGTGCTTTAAAGGAGTAATTCAAAGAGATTAAAAAAGAAAAACAAACAAAAAATGCAAACTACAACAAATGCTTATATGTCAGAAGAATCTTAACATGCTTCCACGAAGAAGTAGCCCTCCCTGTGTTTGCTTGGTATCTTAATTTGCCTTTGGTTTCAAAACCCTAGGCTTGCCAAGAGCTATTCCTCTCAAAACCTCAGGAATTCCATTACTAGTTTTAAGCTAAATTAAAGGAAAATAGAAGCATTCAACGCATGGCAAAAGTATGCACAAAGTGTTTGTTGATACTCATAAATAGACTGAAAAATTTAGCCATGTCTGAAGGATAACTGCTGCACAGTCAGCTCTGTTTTGCTCTGCTGTGCTCCTAAGCAAAAAGCTACTGCTGTCAGTTCAGAAACAAGATACACTGCTACCAAGATCGAACATCAGCATTAGATCATTCATTTTTCAGTTCAAGTTCATATATAAACTAAAGTTTGCACTTCTACAGGACAAAGAAAAATAGTGGCAGTTTTCCCTTTAAAGCAACTGCTTCAACGTCTCCATTGGGGAAAAAAGATGTCACAGTGTCTCAAGACACCGCAAAACCAGTCAACTCTATACTCTGTCAAACATTTTGCAAGTAATGAAATAAAAACATTAAATCTCAGAAATACATCTAGAATTGTGCTGATGAGTATCCTTCCAATGTTCACAGAATGGGTTCCTGCCAACTCATGATATTTTATGATTCTAAACAAGCACTACAATCACATTTACCATAATATGGAAAGAATGGAACGTCCCCACCTCCATATTGTGCCAAGTGTCATACTAGCGCACAAGAAGACAATATTCCTATGCAAAGCGTTTAAGAAAATCTTCTTGAAAGACAGATGTTTCATTTGTGTCAAACGTGAGCAACTGGAGCAGATAACAACTATTACGCAGTTTAACTTCTTTGGAAGCAGCGACAGGAAAACAGTGAAAATATCACCACATTAGTTTTAACTGCAGCTCCCGCGAGAGATCCAAGACCTGTATCTTGCATTAGAAATACAGGAATCCAGGTACTGGCATATGGGATAGAGAGCCTATTTTACCCTTGAAAAGGCAGGAAATTAAAGCAACTTTTCACCACTGAGTCAGTAGCGCCCAGTAGTGGATCGGGGGGTTACAGGAACTGTCACCACTGTGGGAATGACAGCAGTAGCATCTGAACCCTGCCAGGACCAAATCACTATACAGGAAAATAAGTCAGTTCCTCAGATTAAGAACACAGAAGCCCGAATCTCTCCTGAGCTGGGCATATAGTACAGGAAAACTATCCTTGTCTCAGATACACCAATTGCCCTGTAGTTCACAGCTTTTGCTACAAGGCAGGTTGAGCTAATACTGTCCATTTAACTGCTGATTATGCCTAAAGCACATAACACTGCAACAGCTTCTCTTGAAAGCATCATTTAGCATGGTAATCTATGGTAGAGAAGGAGAGACAAATGGCTGACGGATACAGTATCTACAATTTTCACAGATATTAGGGGGAGAAAAAAAAAAAAAAGATAACATTTCAAGATATGGATAGGCATTGACTTTTAAGTATAACTTCTGTGATAGGCTGAAAGCCTTAAGAGAGATTTTGAAAACCGCTAACCATTATAGTTACTTAAGAATTCACAGACTGCTTCCCCAGAAACTGTCTGAAGTTATAATGTATGTCTTAGGGCAGCCTCATAATTTTTGTAGATTTGTTCACTTTGTTTATCTACTCATTACTGTGAAATATCTTAGTGGACACTCTAATCACTATCTTTTCTTATTTAAGTCTTAAGAAGACTTTTAAACTTAAGAGCTCAATATACATGCTGAACAAATTTGTTGCAATAATTGGATGGATGAATAGCAGTTATAAACAGCAGCACATTTTCCCAATAAATACCTCTAAATGAAACAATAGGTACCAAATTAAAATATTTCTCAAAATTAGTTACTATACAAAAGGCCAGACTCTTCCCTCAAAATCCCTTCAAAGTACATACTGAAATCAGGCTGTGGTTTAAGGGGTCTTAGATGTAAAATATGCCCACGAACCATAACCAAACAATGTCTTCAAACTCTCAGTGCAGTACCAACTTAACCTCACAGAATTAGGCCAGTATCAAATATACTTTAAACTGGCATAATGTGTCACTGCCACCAAAAGAAACAGACACACCCTGCTCCCCTTACTGCTTGCTTCCACCCCCATTTTTGAGCCAGCACAAATGTTTGTGCAGCAAACTGATCCAGCTCAAACCAAACCCTCCCCTCCCTGCCCCTGCCCCTCCCCCAGGTTAGTTCAATCCTCAGCCCGGCTCACCACATAACCATACAAGTATTTGCCTGCACAAAGGAGGAAGCAGCAGAGTGGGGTGGAAGCAAACAGGACCATGTTTTTCAATGGTGGAGCTGGTCTACACCAGCTGTACACTGATGCAAAGCAGGAGCAGGTCGCAGGCTGGAGTCCTGCACCATCACCCTGAGAGATGCACGCCTGAGAAGTGCCACTGTTCCCTGCCTCTCTGGGATCCCACCTCTTCACTCACATAGCCACTGATAGGTATGCAACTGGCAGGTTGAGTCGGTTCAGGGTGCTGAGTCAACTAAAAACTAATTCTACCAATTTGCTCATTTTCAGGCAGTTCAGCTTCCTGAACCAGTTCCCAATGCAATCCTTACTAGCACAAGGAAGAAACAGAAGGAAAAGAAGGAAAGAGGCTGAGAAGGCAGGAGATACAATTTTGATCAGCTTGTGATGCTGTGGAAATGCACTCAGACGCCACCATATTTTAAATCTAAACTTGCCTGCATGTCTGAACGTGATTATTTTTATCAATTTGTTCCTAAGATTATTCAAATTTTTTCAGAAACCTAGGCAGCCATAGTTTACTTGGACATAAGCTGCAGGAGAAAGGCCAGTTCACTACATTAACCAATTTCACCCTTCATGTTTAATAAAAGATAGAACATTACTTATTCTAACTTAATGATAGTTTGACCAGATATTCTTTTAAACATCACCGATTAAATCACCTCAGATATTTGCACAGGAAGAACACATACAAAATAAAACCACTGCAGCCATGCTAAATATAAACTTAATCATATTTTTGTACTTACAAGGAATTTACACAAGGGCTCTGGTGATTAAAGTGATCTTACAAACCTCTCTACTCAGGAGTGAATTTCATCCATTATTCAAGAAGTTGTTTTGCTTAAACTACAAGTCCCAGTGGTCACAGAAGTGAACAAAATTCACTTCAAATCATTGGGAATCAGACACCTAATAAATATGGATGTAACTACTTTCAAGCTAACTTTTTAACAGTGAATTATCATAAGTAGGAGTACAGACTGCTAACAATAATCTTGATAACTTCCAAACAATGGAATTTATTACTGGATCATTAGATTTAGCAGGGAACTATTTCCATGGGAAGTAAATATATCTGTTTATGTTCATCCAGTTGACAAAGAAAAGAAACAATTACATCAATTCAAAAGATAAGGCATATCAACATTACAGTTCAAGAACTGAAGTGCAGAATTAGATGCATGTATCTGCAAACCAGTCTTCCCAAGCAACATATCTTATATTTTTCCAGTTAATTAAACCTTTTTTTTAATCTAGATTTTAGCTAGATTCTTCCACAAACTACCACTTGCCCATTGCAGCAATTTAAGACAGTTGGTCTTCTCTTTAACAGACATTTTTTGTAGGATGAAAAAGTGTTCCAAAGCACTCTGCCTGTAAAAATTACACAGAAGTGAGAACAGTTTATCTTGACTACAATTCACCACCAACATTTGAGACAAGACACTGAACTGGAAAGTGAATAAAACCCTGGAAAGCCCTTTATAACCAGATATTCATACAACTGTTGGTGTAGTGTTTCAACAAATGTTTTCAAAGCATTCCTAACACAGAAGTAAATTGGGAATCTCAGTCAAGGAATAAAGTTCTTCATTTCTTTCCCCTTGGAATGGAGGTAACAGTTTTTGGGCCTGACCTGGTGGTTTATACTGATACAAGTTTCTTTTCAAGCAGGCATAGATGGGTGTGCTGTTCAAATGCACTTGCTAACCAAGGAAAACAGACAATGAATTTCCCTCGCAGTTCTTCTGGCTTTTAACAAGATAACAGGATACTTATTGGATATGAACCTGTATATCACAACACCAAGCCATTTTTAACAGAGCAATAAATCTTTAAAAAAAGTAGTTTTTCATTACCCTAAATATAAATACATTGTAGAACTAGCAGAACAGATTTAATGACAGATTCATGATGAGCAGTTACTGCTAATATTAACACCCCTAAGAAAAAGATAAAAAATACTTATTCAGAGAACTTTCTTGCTCATTACATTAAATGTCACTTTGTCACTAGGGCTTTAAGTTAAAAAAAAAATCAAGAAATATTCAAAAGAGTCACAAATTAAATACTTGTTAAAAATATTACTAATATCAGAACACAGTTGGCAAGTTTTTAAAATCAACCCTGATTTCTACAGTATGTATTCATTGTAATAACAGTCTTAATTTCAACTCACAGTCCAACAACACTCCTTGTGATTATCACATCTTATGCATTAACTCTGAACAAGATGCCGTGACCAAGAAGATAAGAAGACATGTTTTTGTTAAAGAGAAAATTAAGTTTAGATGGAGAATTGAGTCAAACAAGTATTGAGACACCTCTGCGACTCTTCAGATCTATCCTTGGTGCATTCACGTCTAGGGATAAGTCAGGAAGGGAAGTTTAAAATGATGAGGCAGTGAGCTAGGTATACCTTTCATTCATACACCCAGCACCACTCTGAAGAGCCTGGAGGACCCCCTTCCCCTAGCACACTCTATCTGCTGGTCCCAACCCACTGACCCGACAGAGCTCTCAGTTAGTCTCAGGGCTTGCACCTCTAAAGCTTGCTCGGCGATTTGGAACCGCAAACGCGGTTGTGTCGGGAGGCATGTGACAGACGCAGCTGACCTGGGGGAAGGTGCGAACGCTTGACAGGTCACACGAGATGAGACACGACCGTCAGACGCGCCGAGAAGGCGGCCGGTCAGGCAGCCGGGACCGCTCCCCGCCAGACCTGCCTCCAGCACAGCCACCGCAGGGACAACTTCATCGCCTCCTCTTTTGTTTTTAAACTCACACGCCGCTCGTCCACCACCGCTCCCGCCCCAGCCCCAGAGCACGGCGGCGACCCCCCTCCGCCCCACGGCCTTC
>VZRE01006846.1:32423-56543 GCA_013396775.1 Cephalopterus ornatus
TTTACTGCTTCCTCAGGTTAAAGGAAAATAAATAATTAAAGCTGCAGTTCCGCGCACAGCTCTGGGAAGCGTTGGCTCGGATTGGCTTGGTGCGGTGTAAGTTTTGTCGTGCTCGGTGTCACCTCTGTTAGTGTAGGCGCCGCCGCGGTAGCTCGTCACCTACAGGCGTCGGAGCTGCGCTGTACTCGTGAGGTTGCACTACGTGCGACGGAAAGCCGAGGTGGCACGGTGCACATTAGAAACAAAGATACAGCAGAATTAATGTGGGGAACAAGAAGAACGGGAGGAGGTGCCACACCTGCGTGTTGTGCAGGTTTGTGGAAATGCTTAACACTGCTGTTAGCCAGTGCACCAAAAAAAAAAAAAAAAACCACCACGTTTGTTCTTGGTGTCGCTTACCTGCACATCACCGTGTGTGTTCTCTGTTTACAGCCCAAAACGTTGTGATCTACAATGAATCTTGAATATGTAGTTTTTGTTTCAACACACAAACACATTGCTCGCAGCAGCCTGCACAAAACTCTAAGCTTTGTTTCACATTATGTTACTTACATTTTCCTCTTGTTATCCACCTTCTCTGGCCTTGATCTAACTTCTGACCTCTTTGCCAAACAATGCCTTGCACCGAATTGCTTCACAGAACAGGTCTGTCTATGCATCTGACTTTCTCAGGGGTTGTGCAACTCCTGTTTTGACTGTGTTTCAGTTATCTCATGACAGGGAGAACGGAGAATCTTGCCCTCAGAGTTGCTCACTTTCTTCACTTCCCTGGACAGTTACTCCTTTGTAGCAGGAGTGTAAGAAGCAAATGGATGACAGTACTCCACTACCCCAACATTCATTTATTCTATAGATTTTGTGAGATCTGGAAAAGCTGAACTCCGTGCAGAGATTTTCTTCAGATGTACATGCTAGAAAGGAGATAATATCTAGAAGGAAGAGGGACCTGCAGTCACTTGTTCTCTTCAGCCTAGAGACTGAGAGACCTCATTGCAGGCTACAACTTCCTCCTGAGGGGAAGAGGAGGGGCAGGCACTGATCTCTTCTCTGTGGTGACCAGTGACAGGACCCAAGAGAATGGCCTGAAGTTGTGTCTGGGGAGATTTAGGTTGGATATTACAAAAAGGTTCTTCACCCAGAGGGTGATTGGGCACTGGAATAGGCTTCCCAGGGGAGTGGTCACAGCACCAAGCCTGACAGAGTTCAAGAAACGTTTGGACAATGCTCTCAGGCACATGGTATGATTCTTGGGGATGCTCCTGTGCAGGGCCAGGAGTTGGACGTGATGATTCTTGTGGGTCCCTTTCAACTCAGCATATTCTTTGATTCTGTGAGAGAGAGCGCCACTGTGGTTTAATGTCTGTACCATTGCAGCTGTTGGGTTCTGTGCATGTGAGTCAGTACTCAGAGAGCTGGACGGATAAAGAAGAGCAAATGGGACTTTCCTCCAGCTGAGTCATGTAATAGGTGAAGTTGTGTAGCAAACTCTGTCATCTAAACATACAGTATGTGCTCATATCCCATAAATATAATACACCGATGGGCTACAAAACAATAAGCTGCTCTTAAGACAAACATATGCAGGATTAAGACAAACATCTACAAGATTCCTTGTGACCTTCAGGTCACAGGACTAGCCTTAAAGTCTATTCAGATTCAGTTGTTGGTCTCAGTCTGCGAGTCCACATTCAACTAAGTATGATACCTTGCAATTTTTCTATAGTCTTTTCAGCAGTGTCTGGATGAGCAAGGAACATGTCTCTTCTTCTGGGTCATTTATTTTTCTCACCCTTGAGCTTTCACCATGCCTTCACCAGTTCATGTGAATGGCTGCACTTAAATCGTGTGTCAGGATTAGTATTAAATTTGGACAGTAGAACATCTCTGACAGTCAAGTTCAATGTCTTCATCAAAGGTGAAGTGCTGGTTTTGTTCATGTGTGAAACTGATTATCCTTACTGCTTACCTGAGTGTAACCTTAGCTGCCTCATCCAGCTTTACTGACAGACAATTCAGTATTTAGATACTGGAATGCTGCTGCGTTTTGTGGCTGTTATGTATCTTTCTCAAAGTGATTTTTTGGCTTCTTAAGACGTTGCTGTGTTGCATTCCTGCTGAGAATTTCTGTCACGTTATTGTTCCTTCTCTTTCTCACTTTATAGATGTTTTGGATCTGTGACATAGTGGTTGCTGCTTGTAACTACAATCATTTTTGTCATCCCAAACTGGGACTATCACAGCTGTCTTCAGATGCCACATCAATTACTAGTCTTTCAAAGATTACATAGCTGCTTACAGACTTCTGAAAATTATGAATTTATGTCTCTTGAAGTCCTTTGATGGCATCTTTTAGATCTTGCTAAATTTTCTTTACATCAACTTTGAAGCCAAAGGCTTCCTCTATTGTTTCACTGTAGCTCACATTCTCTCTTTTTAGAAATTAGATGCTGCTGCTGCTTTTAAAGCTGTTCCATAAGTGGTTAGCCCATAGCTAAAATTTGTAAAATTATTATTTTAGTAACTAAACCTTTCAATTTGTTTGCTTGAGCATTTTTTATATGGTCTTTTGCAGTGGCTACTGGGTGTGCTAAATGCACGGCATTTTGAGGCAACAAAAGTAATCATACATTTCATTGTATGATTTACCAAGTTGAATCATCATTTTAAAGGTCTTAAATTTTAGTACTCTTTAGAGTTTTCTCCTTTATTAATAATTAAGCTTTCATCCCAAATGAAAATTTTCAGGGTTTAACACCTCCTTTTTATTTAAAAATTAGGTCATATAAATAATTTGAAAAGATCCTTAGTCTTTGAAGATGAAGTAAAATTCAACTGCATTGGATATATTGTGGCTTCTGTTTCCAGAAATGCTCATTGCACTGTCGTAATGTATTTCCGCGTTGATTCATTGACCCCTCTTGTTCCAGTTTCTGGATTTTTACAAGATGATACCAGCATGTTGTGATGGGTTTTATCATGAAATTTGAAGTCTGCAGGTGAAGTGCTTTTACCTATGACCTATGTTGATTTAGGCAGTATTCAATTCTGTAAGCAAGAGTGCAGTCCAGTCACATACAACATTAGAACAGCAGATTTTCCCCTGTACTTGTCACTGGTGAGGCCACACCTCAAGTCCTGTGTCCGGTTTTGGGCCCCTCACTACAGGAAAGACACTGAGGTGTTGAAGCATGTCCAGAGACGGGCATTGAAGCTGGTGAAGGGTCTGGAGCACAAGCCCTATGAGGAACAGCTGAGAGAGCTGGGGTTGTTTAACCTGGAGAAAAGGAAGCCCAGGGATGACTTTATCACTCTTTGCAACTACATGAAAGGAAGTTGTAGCGAGGTGGGGTCGGCTGTTCTCCCAGGCAACCAGCAACAGGACAAGAGGAAGTGGCCTCAAGGTGCACCAGGGGATGTTCAGATTGGGCATCAAGACGAAGTTCTTCATGGAAGGGAGTGTCAATCCAGTCATGTTACATTCTGCGTCCCCTCGTGTGGCAGAAGTAGAATAACACTTTGTATATCAGAGCAAGAAGTTTTTGTTTTCACAACCAAACAAACCCCTTGCATACAGTAAGGGCCATACAGCAGCTACTTATAGCCTGATCCTGCACTTCTTAAGAAGGCACACCTCCCCAGCACAGTTAATAGTATTTTTTTCAGAAGGAAGTGCAAGAGTAAGCTAATCATTTTAATGAGTAGTTCACTACTTCATTGAGTATTGTCATCGTTAGTTGTGATTTTAGTTAGAAGTGAAAAAAAAAGGTCAAATCCAATAGTAGATAAATGTGTTTTGCAGCTGAGCATTTTAATTCACGTACTGATTTTTTTTCCTCAAATGACTGCTGGAATATGACAGATTCTGCTCTTATTCCTGTGGTAATCAGAAAGAAGTTGAGCAGACCTGGTCATTCAGGAATTTTTCAGGTGGCTGTTTGTATTGTAATTTGTTTTTCTTCAGTTGTATAAATTGTCTTCCTTGTACAAATACGCCACTGATAGAGCATCTGTAATCTTCACGTAATATTCTATGGAAGACGGGATACTTCTTGTGACAGACTGAGCTTGCTGTCTGAGATACTGTGTAATTTACTCTTTGAGATGCTAGATGTTCAGTGCTTTACCATTTGAACATTCAAAGCCTGAAAAACATCATTGCAAGTGAAGCTGCTTTTTGGACCTCACAAGTATATATACTCATTCAGTTCTTCTCACAAATGAATGTTCTACGTAACCAAATTGAGCTGGTTTCATTTTCCTAACAAAGGCTGTCGCCTGCAGTTCCTGTAACTTCTCAGTGATTGTTTCCCTGGAGGAGCATCTATGTGTTGACTGTACACACGTCTGTTTCCAACTAGCCTGTAATAACCAAGTGGGTTGTAAGTCTAATTACATGCAAAAAAAATACAGTGTGTTGCAGTAACATTCAAGATCTGACTTCAGCTGACAGCATTTTTTTTTCCAAGTGAAGATTGCTGCTATGACCTTGCTTCACCCCTTTGTATTTCAGAATTTCAGGGCTTCAGAACTGTGCACGCTTGACTGTGTGCTGTGTACAAAACAGTGTTCAAAGAGCATTGTCACAATAGCAAACTTAAAAATTAGGCAGCTTGTGCAGCTGTGGTTTTGGCTCCCTTGTGGGCACCAAGTATGACAGAATTAAGTAGCCTATCATAGCCTACCGTTTTTCTATTTTTGCCTTCAGGACACTGAACAGATACCTCTCACAGGAGAAAACAGCTGGGTATTTTAAATCTCTGCATGCAGCAAGTGCCCTTTGCCTTATTCATTTATTCATTTAGTGAATAACTACTTAGGTATTCTTAGGTCATTTGTCATTGTGTTAGTTGATACTTCATTAGCATTAGTGGAATTTTTTCTGTGCTTCTTTTTCAAGGCAAGAAATATAGTTTCATTTTACTTCCAAGGAACTGTGGAGGTATATATGAGCAGTACTACACTGTTCATATTTGTGGCAGGTAACATTGGAGGAGTGTGGTGGTGGGTGAAATCAATCACAGTTCTCTGTCCACGTTTCCTGTACCGTGCGTGGCGGAAGGAAGTGGAGGAACAGGATCATTTGGGATCCACTCTGAAAAAGAAGCTGGCTAAACTTCTCACTGTGAAATGACATCTCTATGACTGAAGTCACAGGGACTAAGGGTTAATGCTAAATAAACTTGTTGGATGCTGGCCTTGTGTCAGTTGTGTCCTGTGAGTCGGTATTATGACTGCTATTGGAAAACTTGCAGGTGGACTATGCACCTTTACCTCAGCTACAACAGTGCTAATTTGGGAATGTTCAGTTAAGTCCACACTGTGAGTTCATAACCAGGACACTGACAGATAGTTCCATTTTGCCAACACAGCTACATGAGAGGTGTTTCAGTGCAGAGGCAGAATAGGCAGGCAAGTACAGCTGCAAAACTTTTAAGTGTGTCTCTCAACATCCTCAGAACTAGCAGAGTTAGAAGGAGCTGCCTCCTCTACTTGGAATTCATGCCAGTGAACTCTTTTTTGTTAGATGCCCAAGGGGCCCCCCTTTATACAGGATGTGAATATTTAAGACTAGGAGAAACCAGCCTGTCCTTTTCTTATAGATCAGTGATTAAAAACACCAAAATTCAGTATGTGGGGGATCTCGGTTTCATTTCATCCTCAGTGTGTGAACTTATAAATTAATATTTTCCCCCTACACTTGGGGTGTGCTATAACCATCATACAGTTATTACAGCTTCATTAATCCTATCCACTGAAATTGTTTTATTGACTGTCTGGGATGGACTTTTAGGAGTTGAATTTACTTTGTGGAAGGTACAGGTGAAAGCAGTCACAGATGTTTTAGGAACCTTACTGAATTAAGAATTTATGGAATGTAGGCAGCTCAATAGCTGGAAAGCAACCAGATGAGAATTTTCAAGAAGTAATTTTGGATTTAAGGCTCACAAGTGTTCATTTTCAGCATCTGAGTCCTCTTTTTGGTGAGAGACTTGTTTCAGGTCACACGAGCAAATCAGGGACAGAACTGGGGTGAGTCTTCAACATACAAATACGTCAGACTGCGGAAAAATCAACATGGGTTTTTGTAGATAGAGAAGCTTTGTCATAATTATGAAGTTCTTTGCTGAAATCAACAAACTGATAAACCAGGGTGATACATTCATTGTAGTGATTTCAAAAGAGTCTTTGGCACCGTCCCTTGACAGTGCTGCTAAATAACATTAACTGTCATAGGTTAGGGAGGAAGTCTGTCTTGTGAATTAGTAACTAGCTGAAAGAGAAGGGTTAAGGGGATAGCAATAAATACTCATTTTTTACACTGTGGGAGAGTTAGATTGGACTCCCACAGGGATTCATGCTGGGACCTGCATTAGTTAGCATACTCAGAAACAGTCTTGGAAAGAGATTGAGTAAAGGAAGCAGCACAGTTTGCTGCTGATGCAAAATTCTGTACAGTAGTGCCCTATGAAGCTGACAGCAAAGAGTTTCAAAAGGATCCCATTGTGCTGAACAGCATGGGTGTTAAACTAGAAGTGGAAATTCAGTCTCAATAACTGTAAAGTAATGGATACAGGGAAGACCAATCTTAATTATATGTGCCTAGTGGTAAGTTCTATGTGTGCTGTTATTGCTGAGGAATGAAATCTTAGAGTCTCTATAGGTAATTCAGTTCCAACTCAAAACCACCAGGAATTATTAAAAAAGAAAGACAGAATGGAGCAGAAAATGTTGTGACAACTTTGTGTATACTGGTGGTATGGCCACATCTAGAGAATAATGTTAAGCTCTGGTTTTCCAGGTCAGAAAGAAGGTAAAGGTAGAAAAGAATGAAAAACAGAGAATTACTTCTGCTTAAAACATGACTACCAACACTTGGACTTTTCAGTTTGAAAAAGAAAAAAGTGACAATGCTTGGGCAACTGAGGGAAGATGATTGAACTATATAAAATGCTGTCTTGTGGAGATAAGGTAAGGAGCTCTCATTCACTTTTTCTTGTGAAGTGGTCATACAGGAGAAATAATGCAGAGTAGGTTTAAAACAACCAAAAGGTAGTCTTTTTTTTCCAATGCTGCAGAACTAAAGTATGAAGCTCACTGCTTCCAGAACTGTGGAAGCTAAAACTGTCAATTACTGTCAAAAAGGAAATAAAAGGGAAGCAGTGCATTGGCACCTAGTAAATTGAATAGAATACAGTGGCCTTTGGTTCTGGTTTTCCCTAGTCAATGATTTACTGAAAAGTGAATATATATCGAGAAGGATTGCTTTATACCCGACCTGTTCTTTATACTCTCTTCCTGACTGTTTAGTCCTGGTCATTACATTCAGAATACTTGTGTAGTCTGATACAGTACGGTCATTTTGCAGCTATTATATGAAAGAGACACCAAGATGGTCAGGGTTCTGGAAAAATGGTGTATTGGAGAAGACTGAGAGAACTGATACTGTTCAGCCTCAAGGAGGTGGATAAGGAAAAATCTTACTGCTGTTGTCTGCATGGAAAACTGAGCCAGATTCTTCTCAGAGGTGCACAGTGACAGGCTGAGAGGGAATGGACACATGTTAAAACATGGTAAAGTCTGCTTAGTACATAGATTTCTTTCTTTCAGTCTCTCTTTCTGTCTTTCTTTCTATCGTGAAGCTGGTCAAATATTGTAAGAAGTTGCCCAGAGAGACGTGCCCTCCTTCCAGGGACATACTCTAAGTTTGACTAGGCATGGTCCTGAGCAATCTGCACTGACTGGCCCCACTTTGAGCAGTAGTCTGTCCTAGGTGCCTTGCTGAGGCCCATTGCAACCTATGTGATTCTGGCTTCTTAAGGTACCCACGTGCCTGTGCCCCAACTACATTATTTTATATGGCATGTTGATGACAGAAGTGGAATATATTTGGTCTGGGTTAACTATTACATATTAAACTCAATGCAAGAACATAGTGGGGATAAAGACACTTTGGATTTGGCATAAAGCAAGCAAGAGTCAGGTATGGTATTTTCTGTCTAGTGGCTTGACAGTAGTCATTAACATACTTTGTAAACATATGTCAAGAAGAGGAGTTGATTGTCAGGGTGCAGCTATAGCACGAGTCAGTAAATGGTACTGTCACCCATGCTTACAATTTTTGGGTTTATTACTTCCAATGTCTTCTTTAAACAAATGACATATAATTCATTTGTCGGATGCTGAATGGTGGGGAAGAGTATAGCATGTTCTGCCATGTCACACAATGTGATTGTGCACGTACATGTTCTGTGCATCTGTATCAAACCTGTCTCCAGCAAGAAAGTCAGTGATAAGGTATTCTTCACCCTGATGTCTCTAACTAGGGTCAGTGCTTCTTAGTACTTGGGTTAAGATTTTTGAAAGATAAGATAGTGTTGTTTGTGACTGACTGCTTCTGTTCAACATCTGGCATGCGTGGCATGAACAAACAAGTTACACTACAGAAACACCCACAACTGCCCATCACTGTGTTCTCCTGTAATAAGAGCTTCTATTTGTAAGCTGAAGACCCTGCTACAGCTCAGCAACTTAACAAAAGTATATTCACCAGCAGTACTTATGGAATAAGCTGAGTCCTATAGTTTTAAAGAACAAATGCACTTCAACTTAATTACAGTCAGGCCTGAATAAAAATTAAAGGGTTTGCATGTCTGTTAGTCTGTATGTGGGTAGAAAGGCAGTGAGGTTAAGATAATAGGTTCAAAATGTATTCTCAGAAAACATTTAAAACCACAGCAGGGTGTGATTGTATGCAAATAAGTATTTTTGCAATAGCAGATTAAACACCTTATGGAATTTCTATGGAAAACTGCATGCTTGTACATGATGCAGAGTATGATTAAGCACCAGTGTGTGAAGTTTTTGCCTTTAGACAAAAATTAAGGCAGATTTAAATCAATCAATGGTTTTCTCAGTCTTTTCACAGTATATGTTATAAGTTATGAATGGTAACTACTAGACAGAAAATGTTAAAAATAACATTACTTTTTCCTTGGGACTGCATCCTTGCAAGAATATGTCTTGCTGTGGTTTCCAGTCAGGAAGAGCATGGCAGTAGCAGAAAGCCTGGTGATAGCATGGCACCACAGAAGATCTGAGACAGTGAGGGAAGAAAAATAGCAAATTGTTGTAAACTTTTACTAGAACAGCTATTCCTGTATGTATTTTGCCATCAGCTTACGGAATGCTTTTCATGAATGGATGAATTAATCATTCCAGATTTCAGGACTACATTTAAATAAATTTCTTTTTCATACACAAAGATTATTAAAATGACCCTGAGGAGGCCTGGTGCCTACAGGAGCAGCAGGTAGCTTCTCAAAAATGTGAGTTAGCAGTAGTGGAAAAACTTGCATCCATCACAGGCAGATAATCACTGCTCCACTTGGTCATTTGCATAACTAAGGGACACTGTAGTTGGCAGAATAAATGAGTTGTCTTTGGGAAATGGCTTTCAATGTCAAATTCTAATCTACCTTACATAGCACCGTTACATGCCTGCCTTTCTGAAACTCTTTTCTCTTACACACAAGTTATTGTGTCCTGTGCAGTGAGAGTGATACCCTGTCTTTTTGCAGAAAATTGCCTTTGGGTATGATCAGGAAGAATGTTTAAAGGAACATTTAAAATTGCAACCTGGATTTTTCCCTTACCAGTGATAGACCTGATTTAGCAAAATCAGATACAATGGTGTTTGTTTTAATCCAGTGTTTTTCCTATCTAGAGTAGAAAAGATATTCATTACTTCATATTAACTTTGGTGTAAATAGTGAAATAAATTGGACTCAGGTGACGTTGTGCAGTTTCTGTGGGGTTGATATATTACTGCATGCAAGAAATAAAAGCTTCTCTGAAGAAGTCAAATTGTCATGTTGAAAAACAGTAAAACTGTCTTCCAAAACAACTCTGCCTACTCAGCAGTAAATCTGCAGAGGGAACCCAAGCTCACACTGGCAGGATTACTCTTCTGCCTCTTAATCATAATTTGTTAGTGAAAGCAGTGGTCAAAGAAAGTGCAAGATCAGCTGTTCTGAACACTGGTAGAGCAGGCTTTGCTCTCCTTCATTCATGTGCCTTTGTCCCTCGTACTCCAAAATCACATCTGGACGTGAGCGGATAACTGAGCATTGTGATTTATACAGGCAGGGGAAAATTGAAGGAAGGACTACCTTCTGCTGTCCTCTTGAAGTGTCTCACCGTTTCTTGGGGGAAGACTCAGTTTATGAAGCTGCTGCTGAAGTACTGATCATAACCTGATATTTTAAGAGAAGAAAAGCATAAATGCCAGGGGTTTTTTTTATTTTTCCCCAGTATATAAGGAATGGACTTCCTCAGGAAAGCAAGAACTTTATTACCATGTGGGCAGAAACCACCAAGTGAGGGTAACAGGCCATCCAAAGCGAGCAACCACTCCAACCCTTGAAAAAATAACTTTTGAAGTTAGAGCTGAGACAGCCTACTTAAGTCTGTGAGAAAACTTTGTGCATGTTCCCTCAGAAGAGGCATAGAAGAAGAAAAGATGAAATATGTCAAAGCAGAATTATTGGTAATGGAATGTAAAGCTGCTTTTACACTGCCTCATTTTGCATCCAGTGTATTATTTCTTACTTTCAGGACTGCCTGAATTCACACATAAAGCCAGTAGAAGCAAACTACGTAATTGTTTGAAACAAGGGAAATAAAAGCAGACTTGTTGATATAATGATGTTTTAAGCACCAATTATTTTAAGCAGAAATAATTAGATTTCCCTTCAGTAGCATATAATAGCATGTATTTTAAGCCAATTTAGAAACAAAATCAAAATATATATCAACATTATTCCCTCACGCAGAAACAAGTATGGGGAAGAGTCTGAAGGATGGAGACTAAGGAAGTGCTGCTCAGAATTTTTCCCAAAGCAGTTTGATTCAAGTAGGACTAGCTAACTCTGTTATAGAGAGAGATTTGTCTCGAATGCATTTGTTATTCCCTATTGCTTCTTAGCAGGACGAGGGAAAGATGACAGAACAGGTTTTGCTTTAATGAAGCATTTTTAAAAAATGGCTTGTGTTTACACTAAAGAACCCCAACGAAACAGACCTTCAAGGTGAAGTGAGAAATGCTAAAGTTTATGAGTCTGACTTGGGGAGTTCATTCCACTGCTAAAAAAACTTCAGTCCCCTCACGGCAGAGAGCTTCATTATGGCAGAAGAACCAAAGTGGTAACTGTGGACTATAGATGATCTTTGATATTTTTTTCCTTCTCTCTGTTGTACTCTTGGCCTTTCCTGAGATGTTCAAATGTTGTTTGTGTCAGAGCTCAGGGCAGGCTCGGTATCTTGGTCTTAAATAAGACCCATTTGTCAGTGCAAACTTCTGTGAAGCAGCCTGAAGTATTTGGGTTTTTTGTTCTGCATTCAAAAACGGCATCTACAGGCCTATCATGTCAAAGTAATGAAGCAAGATGCTTGGAGTTTTTATTCTTAAGCTTTCTTCCTAAGGCTACTTAGTTCTGAACCAAACAACTGCATGCCCACTCCATATCTCAAATCAAAGCCTTTTTGCTACAAATGGGAGATTTTTCTGAAATATTATGCTCAAGTCTTATTTCCAGCTCTCCTTTTTCAAAATCATAAGAACCATTGCAAGTACTTCCTGGAATACTAATTTTTTAAAATTAGTCTAGTTTGTTAAAGATTTTGAAACTCACAGACAGCAGTTGCTTCACTTATCTGCTATAGCCTGAATGAGCTGTGTTGCCACAGGATGAGAACTGTACTGAATACTTCTTCAGATTAAAGTGAAGGGTGTAATTTTGGAGCTGAAAGACATTGCTTACAGTGGAAGTAAAGAACTGCAATTTATTATACCACCCATCCTATATTGCCTGTTCAGATTGCAGGCCTTCAGGCCTGGAACTCTGCCTGTGCATTTTACATGTGCAGTATTCTCAGGATACAATATAAATAATAATATATCATCAGGGAAGGGAATAGCCCAGTGGAGCAATCCGCAACTGAGTGAACCTCTCATATTATGGAACAAAGCCAACCTTACTTCAAAAACTTTTTTTTTTTACAAAGTCAGTCAAATGCCTAAATTAAAATCCCACTCAATTGCTTTGGTCTTATCAGATTAAGTATCTGTGTGTTCATTTACTATGCCTTTCATGCGTTTTATCTTTATGCTTCATTTAAATATGAGAAGCAAACACATTTTATATAGTTGTTATTCTCCAATTACTACAAAAGCTTCTTGGAATCTTTGATCATGAGAATGTTATTTCAAATCCAGTTCTGCTTTGCAATTACAAAGTGTCTTTACTGAAGTTACTTTGGAGGCAATTCTAATCCAACTAGAGTAAACCACAGTCAATCCTCAAAAAAACAGGTATGACTATGGAGCAGTAAGGAGATCAGAATGAACCCAAGTACCTGAGTTGATTTATGTGGTGGTGGGGTTTTTTTAGACAGAAATTCCAACCAAAGCTGTAATGATAACAAGTGTCTGATGCAAAACATCAACGATTTAGCATTAGATGGCATTTACAAAACCTTATTATTATTATTAAAATATAGTAGATCAGCAAATTTTATTTTTTGTATAAGGGACACTACAACAGAGGTTCAGCCATAGGGTTTTGGGTTTTTTGGGTTATTTTTACACAAGACCACAGAGAAGTGACACAGATATATATTGGCCACTAACAAAGTTACACATGCTTGAATGTGGACAGCTGTTAGATTATCACAAAATATATTCAGAGTTGTCACATAAACTGTCTCTAGATTTAGGTAAGCCTGAAGCTTGCACTCTACAGCATCAGTGTCAGATAAAGCTCAGGAAGTAACAGCAGCAGAAAAAACAAGTTATAAGTTGCTTTATGTCTTACAGATCATTTCTCTCTAGTATTTTTTGAGTGGTGAAGGAGCTGTAGCATAGAACTGAAGAGAGTGATGGAACTTATGAAGGGCAAATCTTTGGGCAAATGTACAAAATATGCAACAAGAAAATAATTTTACTGCAAAGTCAACAAGAGGGCATGCAGTAGCAATGGCTAGGGGACAAATTGAAGAAGGGGTTTGTTTAAATTTATACATAGGGTATTTTCAGACATCCAAAAGCCTTAGCTTAATACCTGTAAAGGAATGCTGTAAAGTCTTACCTATCAAGAAATATGAAACATTAGTAAGTGACCCTTCAACTATTAAAATGTGGCTTCTTCATTCACTGATTTATTACCATCATTCACCAGAGGCCTGATGAAAACCCATTCACTTTACAAAGATTGAAGGTAAGGTTTATTTAGTGAAGTACTGAGCATTTCTAGCTCCAAAAGCAGAGGCAGGGCACTTGCAAACATTTAGTACCACATGAGATCAGATTAAAATATGAGGGAACTCTTTTCAAACAATGAATCCATGAAAAGTTTTACTGCATATCCATTTTAAAATACTCATACTGTGCCAGCCTGTTCCAAAAAAATACTTACTTTGTTTCTGCCTTTTATTCTTGAGGGGAAAAACAATACTAGAAAGAAATCACAGTCTTAGAAATGTATCTTCTCTATTCTCAGCAAATGCACAAGGACTAGGACTCATTTCTTGTTTATTAATAAAAAATATGCAAAACTCAAAACACAGTTTATTTTAAATTCATCTAGACTGTGTTTGCTATTTGAAATTGTAAACTCCTAACTGTTAAATAATGTTGAATGAATCTATCAGGACACAGGACTAGCAGACTGATCAATGATGAGATGCTCAAGGAGTAAAAACTACTACCTGAGAGGAGCATGGTGACCTGCAGGCCTGGCAGCTGTGTGCATATCAATCAGACTTTTGCCCTCTGATATTGCCCACAATGTTTTGTCATAATCCAGGGCAATGCCCACGCTCATCTAATACTGCAGCTCCTGGCTGTGGCTGATAAGGACTGTAAAAAAGGAAGATTCAGAGCAACTACAAAGCTTTGCAAACCACTGGATGCTTTGATCACTTTAAACACTGTGTAGTAGGGTTCTGGAATTCAGTCTGTCTGGTTTAATCCTGCCTCACCATTCAAACGTGCTCAACCTGTAGCAAGAGGGAAGAAAATCAGTTCTAATTTGTCCAATATGTACATTTATTCTACAGTCACTAAAAAGTTGTGTAACTTCTGAAGATAATGGGAAAACAATTCCATCTAATTTAGACATTTTACTTACTAAGGATATAACCCTTTTCTGAGATGGTGGCTTTATTCAGCTTGAAAAAAAGCATTCCATTTCTTTTTTCCAATACCCTAATCATTAACTGAGGTTATAGTTTTCCTTCACCTGTTCCGTATCCAGTCCTAGAGAAGTCTTGCAGGGCTGACATTCACAGCTCACTGTGGGCAGCAGTGCTGGAATACTCTCATGATCTCATGGTTAAGAACTTCTAAAACTGTGTGATGCAGATTCAGTTTTCCTTGAGAATATATAGCTTACCAAGAAAATGCTTCAACTACTGCATAAAATTCCATGCAGAAACCAGGAAATAACACCAAAAGTTAAATGCAAGCTCCTCAAACCTAACTTCTCAACATTCTCCTTATCACCTACTCAGAGTTCAAGTGGCTTAGGACCTGAATGGAGCTTTAGGTGGGACACAGTTATCACTCTAATCAGGACAGTGACTAAAACAAAAATTACCTGGATTAATCCTTGCTTTTAGCAAGCACAGAGAGGGAAAGGAGCCACATGCTGGTCCTGCTACATTCAGCAGACTTAGTGCATGTAACAATACAGCAGTGCAGCACTATTCATTCTCCGAATTTTGAGTCCAAAAGTAGTCACCCTTGTTACATGCAGAGAGACATAAACCTTGTTGGTTTTACTCACTTTAAATACTTATATTTACCCAGCATGATAGTGCTTAAAGATGCAAGCTTAGACACAATGATTTAACTGTGAAATGATTCTATGATCTATTGTTTGGAGTCATTTAAACTGAGGTGCAATTCAGTCTGCTTAATTCAGCAGGTGAAGAAGATCTTTCTTAGTCATATGTCCTGTTTCTTGATCCTAAGAATAAAGATAACAGAATGTTTCACTGAGAAACTTAAAAGCCTGTTAAAATAAAACCCATGCATTTTATTAACATTCTAGATCAGAGGTTAAATAAAATATGTTATTTGAAAGAAAGCTGACTTGTAGACTGAAAAGAACATGAAATTTGCCAGGCATTGCAGAAGTAACACATTGAAGAAAAAAAGATGTTGAACACTTCAGGTGAAACTGTTAGCAAAGCAGAAGCCAGTAGATCAGATGAAGTTTGTTTCTGTCTAAAGTACAGAATTCCCCACAACTGTGGGAATAAGAAGGGCCAGCCTCTCATTTAACAAATTAACACCTTAAAAAGTACAGTAATTATTAGGGGGGTAGTAGGACAAATACTGCATATTGCAGTGCTAATGAATTCTTTTTATGGCCTAATCACCTGGCATTTTTGAGGGTTTTCCTTCAAAAATCGAAATGTAAATTTTAATTTTGGATGTTTACTGGCTATTGCATAGGCAAGACTGTTTCACTAGAAGCTTACATGTTTTCATGTTCTAGCTTAAATATTTTAAAATAGAAATAGCATAAATATATCACAAATGAATGTTAAAACCCAACCAAATATATCATATATAACAGGAATTTTTCATTGTTGCTGTTCTTTTCTACCATCCTAATTCTTTTTTCTTTCCCTCACTTTAGCTGTTCTTCCCTGCTATATTCAGGAAAATTAGAAGTTTCAACACACTTGGAAGCCAAAGGTTCATTAATAGTATTCATTAAGGATTAATTAGTCAAAGAAGCTTATTGCCTTTATCAACATTAAGTTTAAAAGATTAATTACTTTTACTTGTGGAAAATCCTGCAATTAAAGTACAAGCAATTGAGTGCAAGCAAAGTATGCAGTCCAGTAGACTGCCTACGTTATGTTATTGTCATACAATCTTGGTCTGAAAAAACAAAAAAACAAAAAAAACCAAAACCACAACAAACAAACCTAAAAACAACCCCTAAGATTTGCATTTTGAAAGCTGCTTTCCTGGACAAACGAACAAAATTTGTAAACAAGCACTTTTTTTGTGCTTCCTGGCACATCACACTTGATTTGTTGACAAGGCTGCCAAACAGTTTCATAACATTCAAGAGATAATTTGGTCATCTCTACAGAAACAAATACAAGTTGTCTAATCAGATGATCAAATCTCAAAGAAAATGAGATCAACCAAAGATATCACAGATCTGCCAAAATCCCAATAATTAAACTGCTGTTGAGACTAGAGATTATTTTGGACATACCTGCCACCTGGTGTTTGGAAAACAACCTTATGTCTGAAAACAACCTGAAATTCTCTTAAATCTGTATCCCCATTAAGAAGTAAACAAACATTGGTATATTTATTATGAATTAAATGCATAAACAGCAAAGAGTTGGTGTTATTATCAGCACCTGTCTAGAAAGAAAACGAACAGGGTGACTTAATATTCCTTCTAGTCTTTCTAGTCCTTCTAGTCCTTTTGAGTCCTTCTAGTTCCATCTCTACTAACTACAAAATTCTCAAGTAAATCTTTGACCTAACTGTATCTACACATCTCTTGTCAGATAATGGCACTTTTCATGGGAAACCTCCTGGGCGACAGCCTTATACAGCTTCAGTCTTAGTGTAAACTATGGTATGCCAAACCCAAAGGAAAGAACTAAATTATACGAGATGGAGCTGGCTAAGATAAGGACTAGTGATACAATAACACTGGGTAGTGAGCAACAAGTCAGTGTCTGAAATTACTGTGATGAGTGTTAATTTGTCTTAGCTGAAACACTTAAAACCCCCAAGTCTTTATAGTGGAAGAGGCAATGACACTACTAGTTTTGCCTATTTGATGCCTAAAGTAAACATTCCTCATTGGTAAAATTCGTAACAGTAAGCATGTAAACCATGCTTACTGCTGAGATAAACCATGTTTTATCTTTACCTACCACAGGGTTACTTCAGGTGGAGCCTAAAGCTTCAGTGTAAAAAATTAAACAAATTACTGTGTGATTCAGGAATATGAAAGTGTACCTACAGCACAGTGAGGGTTTTTCCCCCCTCCTTTGCAAAGCAAGATTTAAATACATTTGTTTCACAATTTTAAGTCAGGATGAAACCTGACAGTCTGAAGTCAGTCTCAGCAATAAAAATAGGTAGCATTTAAGTTAGCATCCTGGTAAGCACAAACCGTAACTATTTGTCTGGAACTTCACAGAACTGCCAACAGTAAAGCAGAGTGTGGTGTTTGGGGGTTTGTTTTTCTTCAAGGCAATGGAGGTCAAATGCAACTGTGTCCTTAGGTGCCCCACTGTACTTCAGTTCTAGTAACTTTGAAAATGATACGCACTAGAAGGTCAGCACTTACTGTAAATGTACTGTGTACACATGCTCTTTCAGGTGTTTGCATTAGCAACTCTCTTATAGGCAGAGCACATAGGCCCAAACATAACCTATCTGTTAATTGACATCCATGCAGTCCTTGGGGTGACCTCTGCAGGGCCAGGAGTTGGGGCTCAGTGATCCTTGTGGGTTCTATCCAACTCAGGATATTCTATGACTCTATAGTTCTATGATTAATTCTCATTAACTTCTCCCAGAATTTATTTACAGCCTAATATAGGGCTTAATTGCTTTCTCAGCATCTAAAGGAAGTATTTTCTAATGGAAGCACAGAACATAAGAGGGAACTTTGTAAAGCACAAGGGAGTCTTCCTGTTGCCTATCAACAGTAACTGATCAGCACAGACATGTTAGTACTGTTTTCCTCCCTTACTATCGACAGAGGAGCCTAATGATGCTTCTGCGATCTTTGCAGAGAGCACAAAGGAGAAGAAATACAAGAAGCTGAAAGAAAAATGGAGGAAAAGAAGACCACTAACCACAAACAAAAACTACATCACTGGTCAAGCATGCTGATGGCTACTAATAGTGGAGCCAGGATCATTGCTTCTGTAAAGTTGGATAGGAGGCTGTCTATTGGATGTTATTAAAGATGTAAACAAAAAGAATACTTTAGGCTCCTACAAAGAAGTTGGATTAAAAAGGTTCATCCCTATTCTTTTTTGGTCTGTTCAAGTCTGTTTCAGCAGACCAGTTCATGTTAGTCATAGCCCTTGCAGAACTTGTTTAATATTCCATCTGAGTTAGTCCTCATTCGTAATTTAACCGATGAATATATTGTCACATACAACCTAGTATCACTAAAACTGTGCTTTCCATTACCATTTTTGTTTCAGCATGCACAATATACTGTGACCCATGCAAGTCTTATTTTCAGTGCACGGCTCCAACAACAGCATTCTGCTGAAATGAAATTCTCACATGCTTCTTCTGCTGGTTCTTAAAAGGAAACTGGCTACTGAATCAATAAGCCAAAGCACTTAGCTAGCCAGAAAAACGTGGAGAGTGTGCAGTGCTAGGGAGGATCTGTGTGGACACTGCTGGTACAAGCTGTTCCTCATCTATGTCTGTACATACCATAAACCAAATATGTCAAGTTTGTTACTGTTCTTAATGAACTAGATTTGCTGGCAGGACTTGTGACCCTGCAGGGGACCCATGCTGGAGCAGCAGCCCTGTGGAAGGACTGACACTGGAGAAGTTCATGGAGGACTGTCCTCTGTAGAAGGGACCCATGCTGGAACAGGGGAAGAGTTGTAGCAGGAAGGAGCAGCAGAGACAATGTTTGCTGAAGTGACTGTAGTACAGTACAAGTATTAAACTCCTACAAATCAGGACTGGAATAATCTCCTGCTTCTGTGCACAGGTTGTAGAACTGATGCACTTAAATATGTTAAAGCAGCTTTCAGGCAAGAAACTCTTACCTGTAGATATAAAAGTTATTTAAAATCCTGTTTTCAGAAAGTGTTTTCACTGTGCTGGTAACAGACATGCCAAAATCACTGTAACCAGACTTAAAACAACTTGTGTACCACTGTATTTCAACCTCTGCCTTAAATCAGGATATGCTATTTACAATTGTGCCTTACATTTCCACAGGTGGATGGAGACAAAAAATATTAAAATAAAAAATTGCATATTTTATTTTTAGCTCTAAAGATGCATCTCTAAACAATCAGTAGGAAAAAACAAGTAAAAAAAGTAAACACCAGCATTTTGTAAAATAACATTTAACTAATACAAGACTTAATACAAAGTTTTCATACATGACTCAAATGAAGTTTAAAAAAAAAAAAAAATAGTCTGGTCTCTGAGACTCCTTCTACTTGAAATAAGTTGTTAAGTACCCACAGATTTTTACTATAAAACAAGGATACATTCTTTCTTTTTTCTTCCATTTATGAAGTTGATTGCCACAAACTTCAATCACTTGCCAGTGAAATTCTCATAGTCTCGGTTACAGAATTGAACTTGTACAGTTCCGTGACTGAAGTCCTCCCATTTTCAGCATAGGCTCTTTATCAAGTCCACACTTGTCACATATCTTTAGACTGATCATCTTCTTCAAGTTTTCTGATTTCATTCTTTAAACAGTTGATGGTTTCACGACTTGCTTTTAGTCTTTCTTTAAGCTCAGCAATTTCAAAACTAGTCTTCTTTTTGGCAGCTTCCAGCTTTTCCCTGGTTTTCACTTCAAGATCTGCAACTGTGGTGGTGATAAAGAAAATCAAATATTATAAATACCACGAAAAGTTGTAATTTTTTTTTTTAACTGAAACAGTAATTTTGATGGCGTGTGTCCTGAAAAAAAAAAAACTATTGCTGTTAGAGATTCAATGATTGTAATCAAAATGGTATTCAAAACCAAACCTGGATTTAAAAAAAACTCCAAAAGTTTGCTTTGTGGCCTCATTCAGCCCTCAGCCCATCAGTTTTGTGGATGGAGTTACACAATTCATGAAATAATTTTCTAGAGAGTTTTTGAAGGTTAAATAAAACCTGGCATGGTGGCAGCATATGGGAAATTAGAGAGAACTATGAATATGTGAATGAATATGTGGTGCCTAGTGACAGCACTTGAGGCCACAGGCACAAACTGAAACATGAGAGGTTCCTCTGAACATCAGGAAACTTTTACTGTGAAAGTGACCAAGTGCTGGCACATTTTAAGGAAATATATACACAAAAAACATACTAAAAATTTCTATCTACTCTCCAGAGAAACACCCAAAATTTTGAATTGAGAAATGCTTAAATGTGGACAAGACTTTTTTATGAATCATATAATTAAACATTTTCTAAATGAAAACCATAACTACATGCGATGTAACAAAAATCCACCACAAGACTGGCTAAACGGAAGTAGAAAATACACAGAGCTCACACATCCACACAGCCAAGCAGACATAAGGCAAATCCAAACCTGAACTTAGAAGCTCTTCAAACTCATAATCACTCTCCACTCTTTAGCTCTAGGCATTTACTGTCCAAAAAATACTTGACATTTGTTGTCAGGTGAACGTAAGGCCAGATGAGCTGGACTACAATGCTATCAGAGTTTGTAATGAACAAGGTAGGATTTGGGCTCAATAAATATTACATTTATTTTCTGAGAGTAGAAGAGATGAAATCCAGAAGATCAGAACAGAAATCATCGCTAATGCATTACAATTTACGAACCAATGGATCTTTATTTAATTTCTTTAATTCCCTTAATATTTTTGTTTATATTTGGAGACAGATAAAAAGGACACAAAAAACACAATACTGTACTGAAGAAGTATGTTATGAAACTACCTACAGTTCAAGAACTAGAAGGGAAAAAGACAGGAACAGCTTTCAGGTACTACTCTTTATTCCCAAAGGGCTGCTGCTTTGACTTAAACACCACTAACTGTTCTTATTTCAGTGTTTCAAGTGTGACCTTTGCTTGCAGTGCTGAACAGAACTATACCACAGAGTATAGTTCATTTATTAAGTTTTGACTCATTTCAAAGATGTTAAACTAGGTGTACATCACACCGTCACTCTTCATACTGAGTAATTCCTAATTTTTTTTCAGCAGGCATACAGATCAGAAAATCTTAAAAGTTTTCAAATAATTGATATCAAAAAATTGATATCTTTGCAAAAGTTGAAGTTAAATTTAATGTAAAAATACCACTTTTTATCAGCATGCAAATCCATTGTACTGTTACAGCCCAGTAAAGAAAAGCAATAAAAGCAAAACCAATTACTGTTTATTTCTAAAATGAAAATATTTTAATTTTCAACTTACACTCTGTTTCATGCTTATAAGCACCTAGTGTTAGTTGACGAGATGTTGTTAACAGCTGCTGCATCATTGCAGTAGGATCTTGAAATATCTAATGAAGGAGAAAAATACGTCGTATCACTAATACTCTTCAAAATAAAGTGAGGATTACATTAAAAACATTCATACCATTTCATCATAGAATTCAGAAACTACAGTTTTCTTCCCCAGGATGGCATTTGTATCCGACTGAAAAAGCTTCAGCAAGTGATATAAGGTTACCTATGCAAAGACAGAATTTTATTAGCTTGACAACAGGGAAGTAGAAATCTTATTCTAGATATCAACAGGTAGCATTTGTTCCTACAAAACAACTCTATAGGATTTAAAAATCTTTTAGGAATGCAAAAATAAATGTCATATAGCTTCAGAGGAATTACTTATATTCAATATTAAGTGTAAAAACATGCCAACTAGCCAAAGGTTTCTGGATACTTTAAAAGTGTCCGGGCAAGTGGCTTAGGACTGTTGCACAAAAACTACTACTACTACCTTCTCTCAAATAATTCCAAATTGGTGATTTAGTTCAAGCCAGCTTTCCCAATTCATCAGTTAGAAAGTGCTTTCTGTGACCTTATCATCCCTTCTTGTGATTGTGAATCCCCAAGGGGGGCTGTGAAAAGCTTTTCCCTGAAATCTCTCTTTATGGAGTTACTCTTCCATTACTGCACTGCACATGGCAGGATGGGGAGAGGAATGGAAGCCCTCTGTCCAGCCCTGAGAAACCACTAACCACTTGGACCATGGCCGGGGTAAAACACACACAGCCCACAGTTCTCCCCTTCCACAAACAAGCCCCATGAGTGGTCATGGAACAGAGCAACACCTTACTCCACTTGGTACTTCCTGGAAAGGAAGAACACGACAGGCTCTGAAACAGCCTTCCAAGAACAGCAGCAAAGAAAAAAACACCCAAACAACTTTAGGACAGCTTGGTCAAGCTGTGAACAGAATTAGGATGACAAGTCACAATGCTACTGAGTACAACAGCACAAGAAGCCCTTTCTACCGATCGTCACATATTCAAGAAAAACATCAAATTCAGCTTCCCTCCCATTTACAAGAAGTGGATAAAGAAAAAGATTGCTGTAGTTCATGCAACAGAAGTAACTCAGTCCTTCAGAAATAAACATCCTCTTCCCCTAAAATACGGTAATCGAGTTTCCTACCTAAACCTGTATAAACAAGCCTACAAGATATGTCTAAAACGCAGGAAGGAAAGAAAAATTAATTCCAGTGCTTTATGCAACTACAGGAATATCTTAACCTGGTTTTCTTAGGGCAGAGACTAATGCTAGCATAGTACCTTTACTGCTTTTTGACTGATTTTGATCTGACAGTCAAAAAAAAAAAGCTAAAATATTAAAATATCCTAGAACTAAGAAGCTACATGGAAGAGAAATCCTCAGCGTGTGCTCAAACCAAGTAAGGTGCAACATGCAACCACATACTAGCAAATGTTAGAGAAGCCAAGTGCAGGAAGAGCAGTCATGAATGCCAGTAGCAAAGCACAGAAACAGGAAAATGTGGCCAATCATTAAATTCACTTTCTACATGAACAGGCTTTATTACTTCCATGGCCAATGACACTTATTGTGATCAGCAATATACTAGAGCACATCTTTAGGCCACCATAATTAATTATTTAAGCGTTGTTAAAAGTTCAATGTACTTACGGGTCTTTCATTTGGATCAATGAAAAATATCTTAATGATTATTTCGAATTCACCCCAGCCTGTTTCAGTGATTTCATATGGTGGTTTGGTGACAACTGCAGTAGGAAACACAGAAGTGTTAACTCAATGACAAAGCCCTCAGTGGAACAAAAAAAGGAATAAAAAACTGGAACAAAAGCCCAGTTCTAGGAACAAATGCCCAAATGCAAAACCTACCTCTTAAAGGATTACCGTAGCTTTCATGCAACTTGAACTGAATTTTTTTCACATAGGCAGACATATCCTAAAACAGAAACATCGGTATTTCTGATTACTCATACAGCACACCAACCTACTCTTTAGTCATCTATCCTACATGCCTACCATTCCTTCTGACATAAGCACAGTATTTTTTCTGACTTTAAACACAGACAGAAAGCAAAATGATGAATAAAAAAATTAGTACCGGCACACAGGTCTGTCAGTATTTTGTCCCTCTGAATGCTCTCCACTCTTCCCCCTAACCTAGAAAGATTACTCCAAAAACGTAAAAAGAAATATGTTTTCCCCATCTTTTTCCCTTTCGGAAACCCACCAGTCTATTAGTTTCCTCTGCTTATGACACAAGGCCTTTCTGCCGTTCTCTCAAATGCCAACTTTTCAGACCCCGGCCCGTTCCAGTGCTGCTCGCCTGGCATTCCCCTGCCCGCGCTCCCCACAGCACAGGGCACGGCTCGGGCTGGAAAACACCTCTAACACCGCGGAGTCCAACCCTTAACGCAGCGCTGCCAGGGCGACCACTAGACCACGTCCCTAGATGCGCATCCATTCGCGTTTTGAACACTCCCAGGGATGGCGATTCCCGAACTTCCCCGGGCAGCTGTTCCAACGCCTGACCCCCGTGCCCTGAGCAGCCCGGCTGTACCTCGTTCCGGTACGGCTTCACGTACACCGTCCACTGGTGAGTGTGGCCATCCTCCTCCCTCTTCTTCCCGAAATACCGCGCGACGTTCCCGTACACGATCGGCTTCACAATGGTAACGCCCTTAGACGCAAGAAGACAACCAGACAGGCACAGTTAGAAAAGCGCTGCCCCTCGCGGCCTGACCGCCCCCACCCCCGAGGCTGCCGAGGCCCCGCCGGCCGCACCTTCACCCTGCCGCCGGAGTCAGGCCCGAACTCTGCCATTCTCTTGAACATATTGCCGGGGGGCGCCGCCC